>WAAG01007575.1:7227-25669 GCA_013390105.1 Tichodroma muraria | reverse complement strand
ACAGTGTTTATAAAGTACATTCTATTTAATGCAAAAAAAATTCCCTGGTCCCTTGCTAAAACATAACTTTAGAAAGTCCTCCTTTATTTCGACAACCTGCCAATGACTGTTTAAAAGATTTTTAAAAAAATATTCATGTCTTACTTTTCTTCTCAACTCATTCTTTACCAGAACTCTGCAAGAATTCTGTGCTCTCTAAAATCATAAATACTGCTTCAGAAGTTTTTCCAGTGATTGTCCAACCTGCCTCTCAGTCCCATGGAAACTCTTTGCAAAGATGTTGCTTTTGTCTTGTCTGGAACAAATTCCTTCACAGATGGACCATCCAATGTCTAAGAATAACTCTTTTAACTATCAATAGAGACAAAGAGATTCAGTTGCACTGTTCCCGTGGGATTCCTTTGAGTTTGGACACATCTGTTAAGATGCATACATCAGAGCCTGAATGAAGTTTTTGTCTGATTGTATCTTTCAGAACTGGTGAAAGTTTCTGCCAAAATGATCTTATCTCTTGGCACTTGCAAAACATATACAGTTATAGATGCCTTCTGAAAGGCTGCTGAAGTAAGGAGCCAAGTAAGTAAGTAAACCAAACCAGTTTACATACAGCAAGGTCCTGATGACCTTCTTCCTCTCAGCAAAATCTTTAGAAACTTTACCTGAGGCTGCTCAGCCTTTGAACTACAACCTTCTCATGCACTTTACGCATTCCCTATCCATAGGCAAGGAAATATGTGAAAAAACCACAAATAGCACAAATCTCATTGCTTCCCTTTGCTTTTTTATAACCTTTCCAGAACCTGTGCTTGTCCCTGCATGAGCACCTTTCTTCTGGGTAAGCAGATAGATCTGTCTGTGACAGCTGAATAGCTAGAGGTATAATTCAGCTGGAGTTCTATCAGCTCGCTCTATCACTTAACTCCAGATTAATTCAAAGTGGTGGTTTTTATCTGCCAAGCCCTCCATGAAAACAGTTACCTCAGGAAGCACCTCTTCCTCTAACTTGTTCCTCCAACTGTATTGCATGAGTCAGCATTTCCCAAGACTAAAACAGATGGGACTGGACACAGAGCATCCTGTGTTCTGGATTTAGCTTCAAGGATTCGTCTGTGCTGGAAATAGTGTTCAAACCCAGAAATCCAGGACCCAGTTCTACATCGGAGGAATAATGCAGTTTCAATTGGAGTAAGTGGCACCAGAAGCAGCACGTAGAACATATGAAGGGACTGGACACAGTGTATCCTGTGTTCTGGATTTAGCTTCAAGGATTCGTCTGTGCTGGAAATAGTGTTCAAACCCAGAAATCCAGGACTCAGCCCTACAAATTTGAGGAATAATGCAATTTCAATTGGAATAAGGGGCACCAGAAGCAGCATGCAGAACATACTGTGCTACAGAATGAAACCATAAATTATGTTGTGCATCACATATGACTCTACCCAGGTTTTTCTTTTTCTGCAAAGTATACATATAAGTAAGACTGGCATTCAGACTTGCTTTAGGCTTTCTTCACCTCTGCCTTTTACAGCTGAGGAGCAGATGGCTATCACAGAGTTTTTATTTCTTATGCTTTGAAAAAAATTTTGATCTGAATCATTCCAAAAGCACCCTGATATTTTAAAGTAGATTGGCTTCTGAACATTTCTCATAATAATAAATATGTGGTGCTGTTTTCTGCCAAGCACTAGTGACTGTGCATACAAAATGGTCAGTGAAGATTTCAAACTGATTTGAATAGGTGGTCCATAAAATCCAAACCTTTTTTTTCCCCAGATACATGAATGAGAAACCATCTGTACATCTGTGCATTTTTCCAAGAACTAAATGAAAAAGAACTAAACTGATATACCCTACCATGCTGACTCTTTCTGGGTGTTTCTGGTATTTTCAGAGAAAATTCCTCCCAGACTACCTGCCTAACCCTAGTTTTAAAGTATTTTTTGTATTATTTGCCATCCACTAGAAAATTCCCCAGCAGAATGAAGAATGTCCTTTGAAAACGAAGTATCTGCCCAGCTGTGGGGGTACAGGTAGTAGTATGGTCTGGGCAAGGGAAGAGAAGCAATCTTGTGCTGTCTAAAGGTAGAGGGAAGGACTGAAAGTCTTGCTGGCCCGAGGAAGAAAAGTGTCACCATGGGTCCAAAAGTTGAGAGGAAGAAAGATGCGGCAATGTAGCTCTGAGAGGAGAGGAAGAGGACAAAGAAAGAAATTCTAGAGTGAGGGGAAAGAATTAGTCCAAAAGACAGGGCACATCAGAGGTATGGAGAAAGCATTTGTAACTTCAGGGAAAGCCATCTTTAATGTTGGGAGCCACAAAACTCAATCTTTCATGTCCATGAACATATTCCAGCACTAAGGATTGAGGCAATATTAAAAAAACAATACCACAAAACACGGCAGAAAGCTACAGTAAATATGCAGTAAACATTCATCACGCCTCATTTTAGTTCATGTGGGTTCTTGCTGTTTGGCAGGAGCATGCCAAACACTAATTATATGCATGCCATCCCTAACAAACACAGCCTGATAAAGGTCATAACCCATCACAAATAATTGTGAGGTTTTCTATTGGTTTCAAAGTACATGGAATAAGCTAACAGAGATCAATACCACAAGAGGTCTTACCATTTCCTGAATTTTTGCAGGACTCAAGCCATATTTCGGGAACTAAATTCCAACAGTTCACAAGATAGGAAAATGTTAATGCTGAAAGTGCTATGAAACCAATTTTCTGAAGAAAATCTCCCACACTTCATGGGGAAAGGAGCATCTAACCTGGGCTGGCAGTTTATTCCCATTTGTAGAATAATACAATTGTTTAGGCTGGAAAAGGCCTTTGACATCATCTGGAAGGTGACTCGGGGACATTAAAAACGTAGGGGTCTAAAAGACACTGAACAGAACAGGTAGAGCATGAAGAGCTGCAGGCTCCACCTTCCCCTGCTGCCCTCTGCCAATATTCCTCACCCTGAACTTGGCCACCTCAGAAAGCAAAAGCAGGAGTTCATTCTCCAAGTTCCCTACAATCCGTGCTGGCCTCTGTCCTAAGGTTGCTTTCATGGGTTTCCATTTGTACTGTCAAAAAAATCAGTGTGAGGTCTCAAATCCCATTTACTAATGAACTCTTTCATCTTTGTGAATGGGATAAAGGGATTCTTTGTTAGAAAATAAGGATTATTTTTTTCTTGTTGTTCTGCTCAGTTTTTGCATCTTTTCACAAGCTTTTTGTTTTCAGAAAACATTACAAGAAAAAACTGCACCCCAGTTTTAACAAAGAGCCTGACATCTCCAATTTGAAGAGAATTCTTGTATATATTAAATTGCATGCTGCCTACTGTTCAATTGTTTCACACCTCTTTCTTCTCCCCAAATCACCAGGTGAGATTTAGAAAAGTCTTCCCAATGTTTACCAGCTCTATTAAAATCAAGATCTCTAGCAGAAGCTCATAATGAATAAAGTCAGAAGCCAACAGGAATGAATTGCATCTAAAGTGATTTTGATAGTGATGATCCCTATAACCCGCCTGCTTCCAAGCTTGGCCCTGAGGCAGGATTTTTAAATTAAAAAAAGAAAAGGATACACATACTTTTTAATCTGATTTTTTATTGTCATGCCCTGATTTTTTTTATAGGTTTTTGCAAAGTCTGGTTGGCTTCCGAGCTGTTGAAACCTGGTGTCATCATCCTTCTCCTTTTTCCTCCCTCTTGTAAATTTTACAATATCCTAAACCACCGCAGAAGAGGTAAACTATATATTCTAAAACTAGCGAGTGATGAGATTCACATTACCCTGTACATTCTTGCCCAAGAGACTTCCAGGCAAGGACCTCTGTGAAATGACAATATTTTGAAGAGCTGGTGAGGTAAGATGACTTTCCAAAATCCAGCTTTAATAATTCCCTCCCTTATTTTTGTATTTTTTGGCAAAATGGAGAAGAACATTTTCTAAAGGGCAATTAACCCATGCTGAGTAATTTGAAAGTGAATGTCCTCAAAACAAGGGCCTTTAAGCTGGTACAACCACACAGGTCCACAAAGATTTTCCAGACTCTCATAGACTGATCCTCTCCACAAAACACTCCCCTTTCTCCGTGGAAACTTTACAATCCTGGGCTGCAGAGCTAGGCACTTGTTTTCAGCACAGGCTGAAACCCCCCCAGTCAGGAGATATGGCTGGGTAATGAGAAGCATGTGACTACCTGGAGAGGAGCAACAGTTCTAGCTGGACAGGGACATGCTTGAGGGGTCTTCCCTTTTTAATTTGTAATAAGCAGCAACTTATTGTGTGACCTAGCAACACACTCTCAGCTTTCTCTGGCTGATTGCATTATCACAACCTCAACACAAAAATGTTCTGCTTTAGATGTAATTCCCAAAGAAGGGAAAAGGTAAGCCCTGAGGAGGTCCTGCTTGTGACATTATGGGAAGAGCATCCAACTGGAAAACCCGGTGCACAGTAAGGGAGGTGTTTCCAAGAACCCCAGCAGCAGGTTGGTGTACTCACAATCAGATGACCCTGTGTGTGCGTGCAGGTTTGTTGGTGAATGTGGAGAGTGAATGAGGGCCGGGCTCAGAGAAGGAACAGCTTCAAGGTTCAGGCAGGGAAGGCCCGGCTTGGCGCTGCATGCACCCGTCTGAGTAATCTCATTCTCCTCAGACGCCTTCTGGTTTTCAGCTGTCTTGGGTTTCTTCCTGAAAATAAACAAAGAGACCTTTGAAGGGGCTGACTGCATATTTGGGAAAAGGCATTTTTAGAATCTGTTAAAGATAACTTTCTTCCCCCCCACCACCCCCCTCTCGCCTCTCTTTTCCCTTACAGGGAAGGAGGCAGAGAAGACTTTCCTCCATACTTCTTGTTTGGAAACAAGCTGCTCCTTGTTTTGACTCTGATGCAATGGCCCTGAGACAGTGTAACAGCAAATAGGCCAAGCACGAAGCTCCTTATTCTGCCCCTACTGATGACATGTAAAATGAAACTCGTCCCAGTAGTTCAGACAGTCAGAGCGCCGTTTGACAAATATTAACCAAGGCTGTAGCATTCTGAATAGAGAGAGTTATACAGAAATATAATAGAATTTGTCTGAAAAGCAAACAAATATACAAGTTTCCGGTTCAAAATGAATCAGTGCAGAGACTTGCTTTGTAGGGAAAAGCACTGAGGCAATTTTGAGATGCAGAGGTCATTTAAGTAAAGCATTAAGACTTGGAACCTGAAACAACTGTCTATGAGCACTGAGCACTCGAGCTCTCAACACCTCCCTCTATCCAGGATCTCCAAGGAATTAAGCCTCAGCGGTACATCAAGCAGGTAGTCAGTCACCACCAAAGTTTCACGGCTGGACAAGGCGAGGCACCGGGCGAAGTGGCGGGTTGGGAATCACACAGCGAGCACTCCGAACAGGGCAGCGAGCACCCATCTCGCTGTCCCCCCTCCGCGACACAGGTGCAGGTGCTCCCTCAGCGCTCCCCGAGCCAGGGAGCCGCAGCCTCCGGAGGGGGCAGCGCTGCCCCGGCCCAGGATGCGGCTGCCAAACATCGCCCGCTGCCGCCGCATGCCGGGCCGAGAACCGTGCTCACTAAACCGTGCTCTTCGCGGCAGAGCAGCAGGAGCCGGGCAGGCTGGAGCCACCCCGGTGGAACCCGTTATCTCCTGCCGACCCCCGAGCAGTGCCGGGGCAGCCCGGGAGCACGCCCTGCCTCCCGCCTGCCGGCGGAGCCCTTTCGACAGGCCGGGGCTCTCCTCATGGAGGCCAGCCAGGGCGGGAGCCCCTTCTCCCCGCGCGCCTTTGCCCTCCTGCGTCCCATCCGGGACGGGGCTTGAGGACTGCGCCGGCCTCTCCATCCTTAACGCGATCGTACAGCGCGGAGAGCGCCGCTCCCGCGGGGGGCGAGGAGGGGCTCAGCGGGCCGGCTGCTTACATAAAGGCCTTACATAAGGGCGGCACGCCCGGACGGGGGCAGGGCCCGACCCGCCGCCATTGCCTGCGGCCGCCGCCGGGAGGCAGCACCCGCACGGCCCGGCGCGGCCCGGCCCGAGGAGCAGAGCGGGGAGGAAGAACTGTGATTAGAATAAAAATATAAGTTAAACGGGCCTGAAAGAAAGAAAACAAGTCCTTTCCCCACCCTTCCTCCCGCAAAGCTCCCCCCAGGAGGTGGTGGGCGCGGAAGGGACGCCTTGGAGCGGCCGGGGGGCGGCAAGGGGCGCCCGGTGGCGGCTGGCCGGGGCTCCGCGGTGCGGCCGGGGAGCTGAGCTCTGCGGGTGAGCCGTGGCCAGCGGGGCGGTCACACGGAGAATCCCGCAGCTTCTGGCAGCCCTGGTGCGTTTTGGGTTACCGGGACTACAGTCTCCACGACACGGGATGGGCAGATGGTACTGCTGCTGTGAACTATAGCTTGTACGTGGGCACGGATATTTTAAAGTACATGGACTGCGTATGTTTTGTTTGTAAGAGTCCGCATGGATCTTTGGCATGATCCAAACGAACTCTGGCACACCTTCACGCACCTCATTTCCAGATCCCAGGACACTGCCATGTGCAGCCAGCATGCACTGGGGACTGCAGGAAATCTGTGCATAAACCAGTGTATTTTTATAGCATTGCTACCCAAGCAGCTTTCATTCAGATAGCACATCTTTTTGGCCAGGGAGCAAAGGCTATACGTAGGCTTGGACTCCGGATGCACAGGGCAATGATCTCCTTTTACCCAGGAGCTGAACTTCTGTATTTAAGGTCTGTTTTCAGCTCAGAGTTAGCCCAAGTGACATGCTTGGAATACAGCCTCTGACTCCAGGTCTATCCCCCCACAAGGCCACCCACCCTGGGCAGGAGACTGCTGTTACTTGCAGAGTGGGGGCTTAGTCTGAGTAAACAAGACTTGTGAGTCAACTAGCACAGCCATAGTTATGTTGTTAAATCAAGCACTGACTGATGTTTCCTCCTGTGGCTGATCCTGCCTGTGCCTCCCAGACCTTTAAACCTCATTAGAGGGACAGGTTAAAAACTACTATAGCAACAGGTAGTGACACCAAGGAGGCTGTGCAAAACATCCCGTTTCTTCCTATCCAAACCTGTATATTTTCTACTTCACTCCTAAGGCTGACACTGTGTTTTCAAGATGCTCTTGTGTCACCACCTTTCCAACATTGTAGACCTGCAGCTCGGTGACTTTTGCTCGCTAGGATGGTAAGAACATAGCAATGGCGCTGATTGGCACTGGAGGTGACACCTCTCCACAGCAGTTCATTTCTCTCCCTGTTCAGACATGGGCTGCATGTCACTACCACCTGAAAGGGATACAGGAGGGAAGCTGAGGAATCAGCAAAGTCAGCTAAGGATCTAAAGAAGGCTTTTCATAAAAGAAAAATCCTGGGGACACTGTGATCAAAACTACCTATGAAGAAACCCAAACGAAGTTCTTCAGTCTGCAATGTCCAACTACTGTTGCCAGCAAAGGCAAAGCCACAGCAATTCTGCTGTTATTGTAAGTATATTGCTATTCTTTTGTTTTGCCTTATCACCCATACAGAAAGCTCCTATTGCCATGATCTTCACCTATATATTCTAATTAAACATTCTTACATTCTCTTACATAGTCTACTTCTATTGCTATCTTATTGCTGTAAGTCTTCACAGGGAGAGTTGTTAAGTACTCAATCAGGTTGTGGCATCTCCCTCCTTGGAGATTTTCCAAACTTAATTGAACAAGGCCCTGAATAACCTAATCCAGCTTGGAAGTCAGCTCTGCTCTGAGCAGGGAATTGGACTAGAGACCTCCAGAGGACCCTTCCAACCTAATTTTTTTTCTGATTGCACACTACTTCTATGAACACTTTCATCAGCAAGCTCTCTAATATATCTCCATGTTCCAGAAGGTAAAAATGACACATTAAATTTGGAAATCTCTGTGTAGCTATGTCAAAAGCCCTGAAAGAACAAGGGTGGGAGCAAGAATGAAACAAGTAATAAATATTGTTTGTGGAACCTTCCCACATTACACCTATTTATGTCCCATCTCTGGACTTCATTGACTGGCAATCCTATGTGATTATTTCAGTAGTAAGGGTCAGTCTACCTTGCGACTTTAGTTCTTATGACTCCGTTCTTCTCTACATACTAATCTTGGAAAAGAGCTATTTGCTGTTTACTTGTTAGTAAGGGCAATAATTGCCATGTTTGGAATGCAAAAGACTTGGGAATGTGCTCTTGGAGCAAGGGCCTTCGTTCTATCTCCGGTTATTTCCTTCTCCACGCATACCTGTGGTGCATTACAAGTCCTTTCCAATACTGAACTCACTCTTAACATTATCAGAGGGCCATCATCATCCTTGCTCCTTGTGAAGAATGGCAGAAGGGCAATACAGCAAAGAGATGGCACTTTTGTACATGAACTTGATGCATAGAATCCCAGAAGCTGGGAACAGAGAAGTTTCTGACTTTCTAAGTCTAGAGGGTTCCTGCCAAATTTATATTTGCTACTAATTTACAAGAGATTTATCCAGTTTATTTCTGTCCTGGTTTGGCCAAACTGAAACCGTGACCATTTCTAAACATCCTACCTACTCTATCGCTTTAAATTTTCTATCTCACGTTCACGTAATTTCCTTTTGTTGGTATTCACTTTCAGCATTCCCTTACATTTATTGTGTTATTTTTCATTACGTTAATTTACACCGTTTAAAATATATTGCCATCTTTCTTCATTGTATGCTCTCCAGTACCTAACAGTAGGCTAACTGCCTCCACTGTCATCTCGGAACCAAACTGTGTGTATCAGCACTTGCCAGCTCATGTGTAAAGCAAAATGTACAATCGCTGCCATCATTTTACTTCTGTTTTCTGTCAGCATCCTCACTGCACTGAGGCATTCGCTCCTTTCCATGTACCTTAACGCCGCACTATCATACAGCAGCATCTCAAATGGTGGGCAACTCACAATGATGCAGCGGTTGCAATGATCTGGGCACTGGCTGTAAACTAGAATTGGCTCATTTCTGCTTCATTTGAAGGCAGAATGGGTAGTATTTTGGATGTCCTAACCTCAAAGCTATCTCGAAACTAATTACCACCTCTGAGCTTTGGAATGCCTTTAAAACCCCTGCCACACTTCCCCTTTCTTGCTGCCACTCTTGCATACAACTTTCTCTCCCTCAACCCTCCACTTGCTCTCCACAGTTGATTTCTTTGCGTGTACCTCCCTTGCAACCATTACTTGAGTTTGGAATGAATTTCCCCTGGATGAGTTAACACGTTCTCACAGCGGGGCCAGCAAACCAGGTCCCTGTCAAAAATAGACAGTGTATGTTGTACTTCTCACACAGCAGCTATAACTAATGCTTGAGCCTTCCCTTACGAGGGGAATAGCTCTCTGTCCTGCAGAGACATCAGGTTAGCACTGAACAAATTAGCTCAGGTATAGGAACCAGTGTAGCTGTGCAGAGCCCACAGTAGCATCCTGGCTCTCAGGGGAAGCTATGATAATGTGACTGCATGAGAATAATACTACATAATGAACAATAATGAGGCAGTTTTCAGCCTCTGAATACAGGGAGGGCTGGGTCACCAACCAGACCTTTGTTCGGCGCATATTAAACAGCACAGAGGGAACATGCCACAGGATTGCTGATATTGTTGTAAGTGCTGCTGCTGACTGAGTCTGCCCACCCATGTTCCAGGCATTATTTCGCCTCTTCACAGCCATGGCATCACCCTATGGTAAGTGTCCTCAGGTCAGAGATGCCTGTAGTGTCCAAGCACTGCAGTTAACTCACTGGTGCAGAGTTAGTTTGTAACCTTAGTAATTCACAGAGGCTGTATATAATTGAAAAACAAACAAACAACCAAACAAACAAAACCCAAAACCTCCAGCTTTTCAGATCCTAAAAATATGAGTGTAAAATTAGTTCACGTCTGATTTTAAGCAATATTTTTCCTGAGTGTTCTGCTGCACATTCTTCCTCTGCCTGTGTGCGACTAACACAGCTCCTGATATCAGTGCTTATCACTGCCAGTGTTGTGTCTCTTCCAGACATGACATTGACAATACATATTTAGAAACTGACAAAGTAAAGAGAGAGATGAGTACAATCACTGAATATAAAAAATAGGCCTGAAAGAACAACAAAAACCCACTGAAATCTGCCCAAAGACCTCACCCCAAAATTCAGAGCACACTGAATGCCAGAGCTGAGGGTGAAGCTTCCCAAGACAAGCTCATTTTAAACCACCTGAGCCATTACAGTTTTCCTGACAGAAGTGTTGCTTCAGTAGTTAGAAGTCCTGTACAGGCTGACTGCCTGAATATTCACACAGCTTCTCTGATGATTTTGCAGCCACATTGATCTTCATGCTGTTGCAGCTACATGACTGGCAGTTTGTTTAAAATCTCTGATTGCAAGTTTGTGTCATACAATGGAAAACACAAACTCCTGAAAACATCACCATAAAATGTAATATGAAAGAGAAATCCCAGCAGAACACTGCAAAGCAAGAATGGGAGGCACGGAGAACTGACAAGAGAGACCCAATGTTCTAGTGCAATAAAAGCCTGGAAAATTTAATCAACACAGAAAAGTAAAATAAACTCCAAAATCCCTTACAGGAGACTGATTAACATAATTAAATTAAACTCAGAGATTAAGTTAAAGTAAGATTGAAATTTGCTGGGTCCTTTTCAGGCCTGAAGTAGGGTTTATATGGCCCAAAATTTGTCCATTTATTCCATCTAAACCACAAGTCTCATGAGAGTTGGGTCCTGACTACAGAGCTTGCCTTACTTGTAACATCAGAACATCTCAGCTACGTTAACACTGTGACAATACTAACAATTACTGAGAACTGATCAAAAGAATTCAAAACTATTATATTTACAGGGGAAAAGTACAAATATCAGACAAATGGTCATTTCTTAGCATAATAAAACCACAATGCAAAGTCAGAATTCCCTCAGGCAACTTTACCTATGTAATCCAGCCAAATCTACCAAATCATAATGGCTTTAAAGTCATAAATGTCTCAAGGCCCAGAAAGAACAGTGTAAACCTTTAAGAAGTTGCAGTAGATTCCATCTGTATTGCCTGAAACACCATAGAGGAAAGGTGTCTCATTAAAAAGTAATAAGAATAAAAAAGAAGATAAACACTGCGAAGACAAACATGGATGGACCAACTAGAACAGCAGGAACTAGAGCAGTAAGTAGGGAGAACCTGCCAAACTAAAAGATACAAGCAGATCAAACCAGCCATTGCTGAACTATGCTGTGAGGCTATGACTTAAATATTTAACAGTTTTTTACTGACATACTTTTTGCCCACATATTTCCTTGCAAATTTCAAAAGCAAAACTTAGTTTACCCTCATCAGTAAGGCTCACAGGTGCTGCAGTTTGTTTTTGTTTTTGTAAGATGTCTTTTTTTTTGCCGAACAAGAAGTCTTTTATAAGAGATAAAATATACTTACAGTGGTTTCCAAATGGTATCACTCTTCAGGTAAATTACTCCAAGCCTTGGACCTAGTGCAGACGTTCATTGGGGCAGGGAACAGAGAGAGGCTGTGTCTGTACCAGGAAGAATCAAAAGGAAAGGTCAGGGGGAAATAATAATTATTTACTGAGAGCAAGAAAACCTGCTACAACCCTAACTGGCATTCTGTGCTGTGAGTACAGCTGGCTGCAGCCTGGTAGCGCTGAATTCCCACTTCAATCCCTCCAGCCCTGGCTGAAATGACCACAGAGTCAGTCCCTAGTTACCCCAGTCTGCCCATGCAACCCAGTCCGGTGAAGCGAGGAGGAGAGGAAGGATTAGCCACCAAAGTGCTATCAGCAGGATTCCTTCGGAGAAGTCGCTCACTCCAAGGCGTGAGCACAGAGCACTGATGGAGAGCTAGCACAAACTTGGCACTCAAGTGCATCTCATCAGAACAAGGCCAGCCCTGTTCCGAGCAGCAACAAACACTTCCTCAGGACTGAAAGGCAGGGAAAGGAAGGAAAAAATCCTCCTTCGTGTCTTTTGCTGTCTTTACATCACAAAAAGCATGGCTCATATCAAAGTAGAAACCCCACTTTTCTCTCATCAGCCACCTGGTCTACTGCAGTGACACCAGGGAAGTAACTTACTGCCAGCCTTGTAGGAAAGGTTCAGCTCAGCAGCAGTTTTATCTCTGAAATCTTCTGAGCTAAAGAGACAGCTGGAACCAGTGGACTGACATGGAAAGGAATCCACAGAAAAACCTCAGCTCTAATATTTATTAGATGGTGATTTCACCACTGAGATCTAAGTTTTTGGGAGTATTTACATTTTTGGAGGACTTTAATCCCTCTCTAGATTAAGAGAAACTCCTCCTTTGCTAGCTTCTTATTATTCTTTGGTGGCTCACTTTGGGTATGTTGGGAGTATGACTGAAACTGACATCAGGGACAGAATTAAATCCTGCTCACTTCACTTATGCAAAGAACTCTTGAGACATCAGCATATTCCTTCCTGTCCACAATAAAACCACTGGTGCCACTTCCATGAAAAATGGTCTTGCCTACTCTGAGCAGACTAGAAAAGGAAATATTTGTTTTATCAAAGAAATCAAGAAGGTGAATGAAAAATGGTAAGAGATGTAATTGTTTTGCATAAATAAAATTGACACAGGTAGCTAGTGTCACTGTGCAAATTGGAATTTATGTCTGAAAATGCAACACAAAAAAACTCCACTGTTTGTGCAGCAGGAACACTCCAATGAGCACCAACAGACAGATTGAAGGATTTTAGATGACACTGTAATAATGTACTTCACAAAATATACATTCAGTTTTATGTTCAATTCACACATTTTGTAATGATGATGTTTCTTAGTGACTGAGATACATACTAAATTCTGATTTCAACAGGCTACATGAAACCTGGCAGCTACATTTTACAGGGGCTCGAGCAAACATTTTCTTTGATTCCAGTTTTTTAGGTTCTCCCCTCTTGGAGTCTGCTTTGAATTGCAAATTAAGTAAATTCAAACACACACACACGCACACAAAATCTACAACTTAGCCTGAACTTCTGAGTTTCACCAGGGCTTGGGAGAGAAACCAGATGCATCAGGTTGGTTTTAAAAAATTACATAAAATAGTGACACTTTTGACCAGAACCAAGGATTGAATTTCAAAGGTGCAGTAACGCCCAAGGATTCTGTAGATTTAAGTCCTTGCTAATACTCAGCATGGCTTACTTTCACCTTCCCACCTCCATATTCGCCCCACCTGTTCTGTTAACACTGACCTTGCTTCTTGTATCCACTTTGCACACATCAGTCTGCCTTTTATCTGGCTATTGCTCACCTTTTTAAGCCATAAATCCCATATGCCTTAAAGACTGCCTAGTACTTCAGATAGCATGCATTTTTAACTTATACTAGAAGCAGAAAAATCACAGGATTGGGTCTTTAGTCTTTACTTCAGCAGAACTCCTGCTCACTTCACTCCTAATTTCACACAAGAGAAGCCTAAGAACTGCATGTACTAGTCCTGCATATTTTGTCACCTCTCTTTTAGTGTCATTATTGCTCTTCCAATCTCTGAGATCCCAATCCAAGTGGCTCTCTCTTGTAGCACTGCCTAGCACTCAATCTGGCTTCATATCAAGGGTCAGGCAGACAAGTTGTTAGGGATGGGCTGTTGGAAATCTTCTACAAAATCTGGGCTCAAAAATCTCTGTGAAAGGCAATACTTAAAATATCTTCATTTTTCTCCATGTTTTTTGCTATGGCCTGGGAAGATATCTCTCTTACCTCCAGTGTGATGAGTGTAAAGCACTGAGATCCTCAGCAGTTGTTAGGCGCTTTTTAAGTACATAAAATCAGCAAAGCTGATGGTACTTCTTAAGACACTGGGATTACAACAGAGAATGAAATACCCCAAAGTTTTGTAAAAGACTTAATTTAACTTTGGAATAATTAGAAGAAAAGGATCTTTGGCCCTAAGAAGATTGACAAAAGGAGAGACAAGTAGGACAACAGAGGAATGGGATGTGTGACATTGGGTTAAGTAACTTCTCCCCTGTCTACCTGGGCTCTTCTATCCAGAAAAGGAAAGCATTCTATTTCTGTTCCATGGGGTACAGTGTGCTTAATTAAGATTTTGGAGGATAAATTTTCTGCATGAATGCATTCCAGAAATGCAGACTTTATTACTTAAATATTCCCACTAATGATAGTAACTTGGGCATTTTATATATGCTCACTTTTATTCCACCTTGCTCTTTCCAAGTTTTATCTGGTAATTTAGAGGGTGTGAGGAACGTTAATTGTATCAGTGTTTTTATTAAGGAAGGTCCATTTTATGAGAGTAATCATGTACTACAGATTGTGATTTAAGATGTACACTTTAGGTCAGTTTTATACTGACTTCAGTGAAATTGCAGTAGGCATAAAGTCACGAGAAAATGTGGTGCTTTACATAATAATGCTGATGATTAATGGCCTTCTGGACCATAACTCTATATTCTGAGGCACTGATCCTCCTTCTCCCTCCTGAAATTTGTGTCTTGACCCCTTCATCTCTTGTTAGCTGCCTTTCCAGGGCTGTTCGTTAATCAGCACCATTGATCGGATGTGGTCTGTCATGTTGTATTACCTAAAACACACAGAAGCAAGCATTGGCCTGACTCTGCTCTTTACACAACACACCATCATATTTCCTTTACAGATGACTTAAATATTATAAACGTCAACTTACTTCTGTTGCTTGGTCCTGAAACTGGCTTTTTCTAGATTAGTTCCCTGCAGGATATTTCTATCTCTCCCCCTGGATGTACTTCTGTCTGCTCAGAGATACCATCAAACACATTCATTGTTAGGGGCACTCCTATGTCTGACCAGCAAGGGATAATCAGCAAAATAGCTCCTTCTCTTTGCTTGAGACCTGGTACCACAATCTTCTGTTACATTTTTTTAGTGATTCCTGATCAAGCAGACTCAAGTTTTTAGTTAATTGCTATTTATTTTATTCCTGCAATAGTCTTTTCCCTGATATCATCAGAATGCTTCCTTCTGCCTTTCCTCTGATCCCTAGTAATGAAAAAATTAAAAGATGAGCTTCTTGTGGGCTTATTTCTGATTACTCTTATTTGCTGTGCTGGAACAGTGCTGTCTATCATGAGGCAATGGAAAGTAACTCGCCAGTGCCTCAGAAGTGAGCATGTCTGATCTTAATCCACATATTGTACAGCTCTCTTGAGTCAGGTGGGTTGAGTTTTAATTTATGCTTTCATAGTCATGATATATTTTCCAACTGGGCTGTCTGGGCTAAATTCAATTCTTTTTGGTCACTTTTTCTCTCTGGGAGGAGCATTTTGGATAAATTCTTAAAGCCACAACAAGAAGGAGGAGATGAGAACAGCAGTGTTAGCCATCAACAAACATGATTCAAGAATCAATTTTCTGCATGAAGTGGGTAAATAACTCAGATACATTTTACTGTTTCTCTGTAAGGAGAAAGTACATTGTCTGACTAGGACTGACTATGGCATTTACATTGTGTGAACAAGGTTAGGCCATTGGCTACCTATAGGTAGATACCCAACCCCAATGTTGTAGAGATCAAGACAGACTGAGATATAAAAGCCACTGTTCCAGCAGAGGCCAGAACTTGTGCCAAAACCAACAAAAATTTAGCAACAAGGACATGTTATGAGAAGGCCACGAGCATAGATTTTTCACAGTAGTCAAGGCTTCATTTCCAAGAGAAAATGGCTCATTTCTGTATTCTACTGGGAACGTTGTATGTCCACTATCAGTATGGCCTAAAAATCAGAAATTAATTTGTTAATGGATTAAACATTTACAGAAAGACTGTTTAAAGAGGCTGGACTGTTCTAGCCTGGTAAAGGCCAATTTCCCACAGGGACGTGTTTGCAATAGCACTTGAGAAAAAAAATCTCTCCCTGAAGTCCCAGAAGTACTTACTGAAATCCAGAATAGCAATGTAGTTTATAGGAAAGTCTACATTATGTTCCCACTTCCTGTCTCACAGGCCCTCTATTACTTGTCTGCATCTGTTTTTTTCACCTTCTTTCAGTGCCTTTTATCTATACTATAGAATTTCACTGCTCTTAAGCTGCAATTCTTAAGTTTGATTTTGGCACTTGAAATAGGCATTTTCGAGGTCTCACTTTTGTCTGCTGATTCTTCTGATATTTCTTTCTATTTTCAAGCAGTACTCTCAGTGTTACAGCTAACCATGCCTAAGAGTTCAGGTCAAAAAGGGTAACTTCTCATTATGACTTTCCTTTCCACTTCCAGTGCTGAATCCCCTCCTACCTGGGGCAGTGGTACAAGGCCTCAGCCCAGAACATTCTCTCTCATTTAAGATCGAACTCTGAGTGCTGCCTGTTTTCCACTAATGAAGAAGATCTCATCACGCTCAGTGTGTTGGGTGTGTAAATTCCACACCTGCAGGTGTGGCAGGTGCCCAAGCAGAACTCTTGTGTGCCGCTCTCTTGGCTGCTCCTCGCAGGGGGCGGAGCAGGATAAAACCATGCTTGGCAATGTTAAGCGACTGTTTGGACTTTGCACACATGATTTGAAATGAAGATAACTGCTACTTGGAAGAGGAAACTAAATGTCAGTAGTTGGTAGGCCTAATCAGAGCAGGAGCAGGTCACCAAAAGCCCTAATGCAACATTCAGCTAATGGTTTAAATGAATACAAAAATCTGTGATGCCAGACTGAACTGTGGCAGTGTGTCAGACCACTTTTCACATGTGGTAGCAAGAAGAAGAAGAAACAGTATTTTACAAATACATAGATATATACATATGAGTAACCATAAATTTATGTATGTATGTAAAGTTATATAGATGGTCATTATTTTAAAATTATCTTATTCTGGCAAAACATTGCTGAGTATAAAACATGGAATTCTATGTATTCCTACTATAGAGCCTTCACAGTTGTACCTGAATGATGAGTGAAACCATGTAATTTTCAAAGCAGTTCATTAAAGTGGGGTGTGATTGGGGCAAACAGATAAAAGTCCCAATTTTGTTGATGTTGGTGTGGAATATGGAGTAAATCATCTATGCTCAGTGGAACTGCACCTACGTAACCTTTCCCAGGAACAGACTGATTTGTGGGTAGTGCTTGAATACCGCAAGCATTGTTGAATCTTGAGTGCTACTTTTCTACAGATACTTAGTATTAATAGAAGCAGTTTGAGGGTATAAGCAGCCTCAGGCATTTATGTGCTGATGCTGTAGGTTACAAGGCATCAGCATTATGGCATGAAACTCAAAAGGTTCGTGGGAGGGGAACAAGTAAGAGGTTCAGGTTCTGAAGCTGTGAACACTCAGGATGGCCAGTATATTATCTTGTTAAAAAGAAGGCAGCACTAGGACAACATGAGACTGCCTTGCTACCTTAAACAAGATTCTCACAAAACTAAAGGTATAGTTGTGCTGCAATTAATACCAATGTTTCTGAAACTGCAATATGAATTGCCATCACTGCAATCACCAGAGACGAAGAAAATGTGTAGAAATGAAATTGCTACAGTAATATATCCACCTAAGCTACTGCTTTGGCTAGATGAGCCAGATTAGCTCATGACAGATGAGCTTCATGAACATTTCATTGCCAAGGAACCCTGTCAAAATATTGGTGATTTCTCCGAATCTGTTCAACATCATGGAGATGTCAAACGAAATCTGAAAGGACATTATTTTTCAGGAAGAACAAAAACAATGAAAGCATATGAAGAAAACGAGCTGAGTTTCTTCCTCCTCCCCTACACATTACTTTGGTTTCATTAAATGCTGTCCTTGCAAATACTTTGGCATAAACCCTGAAACCCTTTAGTCCCATAGATGCTGGTGAATTGCAGAAAGTACTGAATGTCCTCAAAGAACAGATCTCCCTGTTTCAGTAACCAGGTTTTCAAACAGACAGTGTATTTTCACTGAGGTGCAGGGACTGTGCAATCTCAGCACAACAATTTAATCGAGATTTACACCATCGACACGGTTCTGCCGTACCCCCGTCCCTTCTGGTCACAATGGTACAGCACTTGATGCATCAATGTCTGGCCACCAAGCTTGTGGTTCTTATGCTGAAAGATGATCTCAATCACAAGCAGGAAGTACCCCTTCATAAATATGGAACATGATACAAAATGGTAAGTGATAAAAGTAATTAAATACTTCCATGGCTTGTTTTTTTCATGGCTTCTTGCTTGCGGAAACTATGAAATACTGTTTACATTAATTAAAGGTAGAATTCCATGTAGGACAGTGGAATAAATTTCAGCTATAAATTTCAATAGATTTGATCCATTTGCCACAGGACTGTCCCCTTCAAGGCAAACTAAGAGATAAAGGTTTTACTGATACATCTGGTTTTCTCAAGCACCAAGAGCCAGGTTATCAAACAGATAAACAGAAAAACTCAACACCCTCCTTCCCCCCAAAAAAACCT
>WAAG01007557.1:0-11352 GCA_013390105.1 Tichodroma muraria | reverse complement strand
GGCTCTCTCTGTGTTCTAGTCCAAAGTTGGAGGGAGCAAACCTGCCGGGGGAGACTTTGGAGAAGTTCTCAACTCTGCTGCCAATGCCAGTGCCACAGAAACTATTGCAGAACAGACAGAGGAAGAGACCCACTGAGATTTCTGCCTCTGCCCTGCTACCCACTGCCAGATGCTGCAAGGAAAAACCAAGCACACTTGTAACATTCTCTGCTCTCTTTCCACCAGATGTGCTTTTATTTAGCACGTAGTTATTTTACCTGATTAACTGATACCAAGCTTGTTTGTGGGTTCAAAATATTTTTGAAACTAAAATGCATTGTTTGGGGTTTTGTTTGGGAAGGGGAATTTCTATGCCTTTCAAGCATTTAAAGGACTTACATGTAATTTGAAGACAACCTTTAAAATACAGCAATGAAAAAAACTCTTTTGAGAAGTTAATTATATTGTACAGATACTGTGGATACATAATTTCTTTTCAATCTGTAACTACTGCTCAACTTAATCCTTATGAATCTACTGCTGCTGCCAAACTGAAGCTTGTTACTTTGCTCCCTTGTGATTGTTTCAGTTGAGTGTTGCCTGCAAGGGTCGCTGGACTAGGAGACCGGACAAGGAGGAAGGACCACTCCCAGCTAAAGAAAGAACTTCAGTTTCAGCAGGCTTTACACAGGCTATAGCAGGATCACACATGAGTAGGAATGTACGGTCTTATGAACGTGTTCCTCATAAGGCAGGTGTGAATAGATAGCACAGAATATGTAAAATTTACCCATCTGTCCATGCATTGTCCACCTCGGAAATTTCTGACCAAGGCAGATGGAAGCAAGATGCCTCATAGTGCTGGTTTGGTTCAGTCGCCATAACATTTTCAGTCTTGTTTTTTGTACAGGATATCACTGTGGTAAGACAACACTCTTCTGAACATTTGACCAGTCACAAATAGATTCATCTTCATTCACATGTGGTGGTGTCACATTCACACTAACAAAGCATGGAATGGAAGAATAAGCCTGACCCCAGAAGTGGTTCTTTAAGTCCTCAAGAAAATTGCTCCTATATTCTAATTTTGTTTCCCTTGTAGGATGAACCCTGGGAACATCTGCTACACCATCTTACTCTTTATGTATTTAAGGCCTGTACCTCAAGCAACACCCCTGTTCCCAGCCCCAGAAGTCTGTTTTGAGAGGTGCACAGTGTCATCGCTCAGCGTAGCTCTCCTAAAAGATGTGTCCTCCTATATCTTGTTTTGTCTGCTGTACTCCTTAAATTTCTTGTATTTCATGTGTTTCTGCCACATGGTTAGAACATTTTATCACCGTGCTTAGAACTGGAACCAAGTTTTGCTACATTTGTGTGAAATCCATGAAACTTCAACTGCCACAGGTGTCTGGAGGACAAAAAGTTGGCTCCTGACAACCTTTCTAGCATGTCAGATGTAGAATGTATGCTTAATTACATGTGAGAAGCTTAATAAAAATGTATGTGAGGAATGTATTGTCCTGTGACCATAGAGGATAATGTAAAAAACCAAAGAAATTTTATTTCTAGTTGAAACAGTCCTTTAAGTTTGATCCAAAGCAGTTCTGATACACTTCTGTACTGCCAGGAATCTGCATGGCTGAACTCGGCATTTCTAGAGAAGACTGAGCCTAGGTTGCCTTCTAGTGGCTTACATAAAATTACAAATCACAGAATTGTAAGGGTTGTAATGGACCTCTGGAGTTCATTTAGTCCGAACTCCCTGTCAAGTCAGGGTCACCTCCAGAGCAGGTTGCACAGGAATGTGCCAGGTGGGTTTTGAATGTCTCCAGAGAGTGGGAATCCATGACCTTCTTCAGCAGCCCGTTCCAGTGCTCTGCCACTGCATAAAATTAAACTGCCCTGGTTGCATCGTGAAATTCAGAAAACAGGTTGACATGTTCCCTCAGCCTCTGACAGCTCCACCTTAACAAAGGAACAGAGAATTTGAAAGGTATAGAGAGAATGGAGCTCTTCCTTTTTTGGCTCGGTACCATTTAGGGTATATTCTTTGGGAACATGATTCTTACTGGATGGGTCTTTTATTTCTTTATCTAACTGACAAAGAGAAGGGTCATCTAGTCCAGAGTTGAGCTTTCTGTTTTCTGAAGGAAGGCTTTTTTTTTATTTTATTTTGTAAGGCCACATGGCAGTCCTTTTATTGTAACATGTTATTACACTCCAGGAGCTTCTGCTGCCTCTTCCTGTGCCACATCTTGCTTTCCTCCTGTGCAGGTGCCTTTGGGGCTGCTGTGACCACTGAAGCTTTGCTTTCAGGCTGGTGTGGTAATCACAGAATCAATTAGGCTGCAAAATACCCCTGAGAGCAGGGAGTCCAACCTAAGGCCAAACAGCACCTTGTCAACTAGACCATGGCAGTCAGTGGGGCTCCAAAGGGAATGGCAGAAGGTTGTGTATTAGAGGAAGGTTTTTCACGCAGAGGGTGTTTGGGCACTGGAACAGGCTCCCCAGGGAGGTGGTCACAGCACCAAGCCTGGCAGGGTTCAAGAATGTTTGGACAGTGCTCTCAGGCACAGGGTGTGGCTCTTGGGGTGTCCTGTGCAGGGCCAGTTGAACTCGATGATCCTTGTGGGACCCGTCCAACTCGGGTTATTCTATGAAGTGCCACGTCCAGTCCTGCCTTAAACCCAGTTCTGGTCTCCTCAGTACACAGAGACGAGGAGCTGCTGGAGAGGCACCAATGGAAGGCTATAAAGATGAGGAGAGGTTTGGAGGTTCCCCTCATCTCTCTTACGAGGGGAGGNACACCTCCAGGGACGGTGACTGCAGCCCCTCCCTGGGCAGCACTTTGTAATGTGTAATTGCCTTTTCCGTGACGAAANTTCAGTCTGGAGGAGACAAGACTGAGAGGGGATCTCATCAATGCATATAAATGCCTCAAAGGCAGGTGCCAACAGGATGGTGCCAGAGTTTTCCGTGGTGCCTAGCATCAAGATAGGGAGCAGTGGCATTAACTAAAGTACAAGAAATTTCACCTCAACACGAGGAAGAACTTCTTTGCACTGAGGGTGCAGAGCACTGGAACAGGCTGCCCAGGAAGGTTATGGGTCTCCCTCTCTGGAGACGTTCAAAACCCAGAGACCCACCTGGACACATTCCTATGTCACTGCTCCAGGTGACCCTGCCTTGGCAGGAGGGTTGGACTCGATGATGTCCTGAGGTCCCTTCCAACCCTAACAACTCTGAATGTCTCTTCTCACCACTTCACCCTGCATAATAAATAGCCTGCGGAAACGTGGACAGCTCATATTTCTTTTTAAGATGCTCCTACAAAAGTGTAATGTGGAAAGCATGCAAGCAGTTTTGGTTGTGTAGAATGCAAGGTACTACTGTGTGGGCAAAGCTGTGTTCTGTCTTTTTACAGGCTGGCAGGGAGGATGTGGAAAATCTCTTAATGATTTTACTGGGTCAGATCAAAGACCTGTTAAACCGGTATTCCAGAGATTTTAGTGGAAATATAAAGGCTTTTACGAGTGAAACAGCTGTAGAATTGTATGTGTGTGAAACCAGCATAAGAAACATCAGGACAAGGGTTGAAAGGATGCTGCATATTATTGCGAAAACCCGCAGTCCTGTGGGAAGCTGTCCTTGGCTGTAAAATTCGGATGCTGTGCTTGGCAAGGCCTGCACTTTGGTAAACTGCAGCACAAATGATTCGTCAGGAGCAGACCCTGCGCCTGAAGTGCACAAGGAGGGTTACAGGATTGTGTCCCATATCTTACGTGCCATTTGTTTTCCTGTTACTCCACCGTGAATCAGTCATGGAGGGAGAGAGAAGGTGAGCGGCAGTCTGCTCTTTATTGAGGCTTCAGTAAGCAGAATTCTGGAGCAAAGGACCACCCCATCAACAGCTGTTGACTCCTGAAGGGTGTAAAAGATTTGTCCAAAACCTAGTTCACCATTGCCAAACAGGAATAATGTCGGAGGTGTGGTGAGGCCTTGATAGCTGGCAACCTTCGTCCTCAGTGTTGTACCCAAATGGGTTTTCCCCAGATGCTTGTTGGGAATCTGGGTGTATGGGAATGTGAGTGGGATGGAACTTGGGAAAGAGTGAGTGGTAAGATAAAGGATAGGGATTTTGTGAATAACCATCACTTTCTCTAGCAGTGCATTGAGTTTTGCCATGCTGATTTTCGTCACAGATTGTGACAGTGCCCATTAGCAGACAGGTAGGGAAACAGAGAAAAGCTCTGTGTGTGTGTACTGACATATACCAGAATACCTCTTCCAAACTGAAACCCCCTGACCTCTCCTTATTCCTCAGGTGGAAGTGATTCCATGCTGGTGTTTATCCTTGACAGTCATCTTTTTGTAACTTTTTTCAGTTCTGTTTGACCACACCTGTATCGGAGATTACTTGAAATGTGCTCAGTAGTTTATGGAGATTAAGGCTGTGAATTATTGTGGCAGGACTTGTTTGGTACCACAGGTATAGAACTGGAAATGCCTGTCACTGAATGCAACTTGATGTCCCAAATTACTGCACAATCTATAACATTCTGTTTTCCATTGATAATGCATACTAGCAAGGCTGGCTGTGCAAAGGTCAAAGGTTTTCCTAACGCAGGGGTTCATGTGGTGTCCAAGAGGATGACCACAGAGGAGTTTAGGAACAGAATCACTTGATGTAGCTGTAGCAGATACTGAATGCTACTTTGGGGATTTTAATTTTTTCCCTTTTTGTTTTTCTGTTGAAGTGAGTAGCTGGAAACATTTTCTATCTTCGTAATATCTTTCTATCTGTAAATGAATTGTTATCAAGCCTTTAAAGCTTCTTAACTAACTCAAATGTTCACATCATCGTTTTCAAGTGGAATTGCATACACATACACAAATAATACATTACTAGAAATCAAACTAGGCTTTTAAAATGAGTATCCGGACCGCAACTCTGAATTTCTGTAAACTTTGCTGAGCTACTTTTTCACTTGAACCAGAGAAAGGAGAGTAGCTTGTTTTGCAGTGCCTGGTGATGTTCAAAGCATAATAATGAAATGAAGGTTATCATGGGTCTATTTTCATGCTGTTCTTAGCCCAGGTAGTGCTTAGTGAGTCTGGGTGTGATTTAATATTTATTCACTGATTGCTCTTTGAGGAGTTTACTGAAGAGGGAGTGGGTTTTGCTGAGAAAGAGTTAGCAGTGGAAGGTGGCATGAAACAAGAGGGAAATGAAAGGGATCTGACTGCAGTGTAGTCTGTTCATTTTTGTGTAGTTTTCTTGAAATCACATTATCACCACTTTTAGCTGATATTTGATTGCTAGAAGGTATGTTATTTGGTAAATAAACTTTCCACAGCTGGGAGCAACCCTGATGCTACTTTGGTAAAGTTGAGTAATACTTATAGTAGGATACAGTGAGTGCTGATGGAAAAACTCAAATATTTAGAAGATCTTTTGATAAGATCCTTCTAAGAGGAGCACACACTTCCTCAGGAGAGGGTGTGGTGGCTCTAGCTGCAGTCCCTTCCTTGGGTCCCAGCAACTGCAGGATCTGCTCTTTGAAGCAGGAGGAATATGGTCTTGCTCATCCTTTACCTGAGCTACAGTCAGAGGAAAATTTGTGTTTCTTATCTCAGCTGACAAGTGCTGCTCGTCTTTTGCTGTGCTTCATCCTGTGAGAGCCAGAGGTGGTGTTCGGATTCTTTGTGTTTGTCTTTTGGGAAGAGGCTTGATAATGTTCCTGTATGGGTTTCCTACGTCAGCTGTTCCTTCATTTTTGAAACTGGATGAACTGGCTGATATTTGGTTGGCAGTGGCTTAGTTTAGGCAGATATAAGTGAACTCAATAAATGGGCATGTTGACACGTGTTTGTCTTCAGATGATGCAAAAAGCATGGTGATGATATTTTTCCTAGGTAGCTCTTTTAAGGTTTTTTTGCAGCAACGTGTGCTGCTGACCTTACCTCAGAGTTGCCTGGTGGTGTCTCTGCTGTGTTGGTAATTTTTTAGGGGTTCAGGTTTGTGTTTTAGCTTTTACCTTCAGTTTACAGTTCTGTTGTTACTGTTTTGTAAGTAGTGAAACTTACAGACAAGGCACTTTAATGTTGATTAAAGTTGTTGAAAAGGTAGCAACTTGGTAAGCCAAATATCCTGGTAAACCCGCATGATATTTGTCTACAGCAAGCAACTCACTTCTTGCTGTGTTTCCCTTCTGCATTTTTATATTTAAGTTTTGCATTATAAACAACAAAGAGAAGAAGGTTTAAAGTTCTTTTTTTTCTCTATGGAATTGCTTAACAAAATCTTTTAGAAGAACCAAATGCTTTAAGTGTTACCTTCATTAATGGATTAAAGCTGCTTGCCTAGTGAAATAGGAAACCTTGTCTTTAGGAAGGATGAGATGATTTTTGATACAGGTAGAGAAATGGTTTTTGAACGGTGTTGTTAGCTCAGTTACCAAAGTTTGAAGAAAATGTAAGGATAAAGTCACTAATTAAGAATAAATGCACATTTTTTTCTTCATTGTGAACTAAGTAGTCTAAAAATGTTTCACATACAAGTGGTGAAGTTTGTCAAGTGTCCTTTTAGGTAGAAATGGGCTATCATTGAGTGAACGTTGCTTCTAATCCGCTATAGGTGTCACAGTGTGATGAAGCTGCTCTGCTGGGACTTCGTCGTGTGAGAGTAGCAGGGTACAAGCATCAGGTGCGTGTCAGGGACTGGTTACAGGAGCAGGAAGTTGTCCTTGCTCACAAGGAGGGATCTGCAGCCCCTGCTGGGCCCAGCCGGGCAGGGATGCTGCGCCCGGGGCTGGGTGAGCATCCCCGCCCGGCACAGCAGAGGGCACCGCTTGTTTCCAAATGTCGCAGCAAAAGCAGCACGTTTGAGGAATTTCCTTTTTAATCCCTTGAATACCGTGTTTGAAGGGAAGGTATCTATTAAGAAGGAATGTAACTGATTTTGTCTAAAGTTCAGATAGAAAGGATTGGATTGGTATCAGTACATTCTGATACCAATCTATCTAATTTCTGAAAGAGAGAGATTAGAAATTATTCATCCAGACACATACATGTTTTTAAATTAACTTAGCCACAGGTTCTTTGCTGAAAAGATTAGTAAATTTTAGGAAGGTGTCTGTGTATTTAAATGTCACTATTTAAAAAATAAAATATCAGTATTCATTAAGAAAGAAAATGAAAAAAAATATTTTCATAGGTCATATAAAGAGCTGTTTTATCTTTTTATGTTTTAGGGGAGAAATTAAAAACTAAAACACAAAAGTGACAATTTAAAAGGAATGTATTACATTTCTGAAAGCTACATGGGTATAGCTATAAAGAATGTGTAGTTGTCTTGCTTGTGCAGTATCTGGGCATCCTCAGGTTAAAATAATGTGTGACACTGGATGTTTTGAAATCAAATAGTAAAAAAAAATTAGAATTATTTTCATCTAATAATTGATGGAAAATATTTCTCTCAATCTGTCTTCCCACCTAAGTTAGCATTTAGAAGATGATTTTCCTGAAGTTGCAGTTATTTGAGAGCAAAAATGCTGATTAATATTTAGTGCAATTTTTACTTGTAATTTTCATAATGTAATATTTCTTAGTATACCCATAATCTTTGTGCAACTGGAGTGCTTTGCTAGTGCTAATAAATAACTAATAAATAACATTCTTTGTTTGATTACAAATATAACAGCCTTTTGTAAAACCTATATGCCGAGCACAGAGGTCACTGTTTGGGTGGATTGTCTTCTGGGCAGCATTCAAGTGCTGACTGAGAGAGGGGCTTGTCAGTTGTGGGGTTTGCGGGATCTGGCACGAGTAGTCTTCACCTGGAGGTTTCTCTTGATTTGCTTTGCCGGATTGTAATTCCGTGTTTGAGAAACTTGGGTTATGTGTGCTCATGCTATGCTGTGAACACGTTCTGGTGCTTTCAGATTTGTGCTAAATAAGGACTGTGTCACAGCCTTCTCAGCATCCTCTCAGCTGGATCTGCTTGACATGCTGGTTTGTATTAAAGTAGAAATGAACCTGTTTGTCCTTCTTTTGACCTCTGTGAAGGAACGGTTCTATTTCGTGAATGCTCTGGCTGAGGCACCAAAACTTGTCTGTTCTGACTTGGGTTTGTCCCAGCTGAAGGAACAGCTGGGTCTGTCAGATTACCTGCTTTGCATGTGACAGAAGTGCTTGCATGACAGGATTTTGGAAAACTCGCATGACATTGGAGCAACATTCTCTGAAAGGAAGTAGATAGGACTTCTGATGTTGGACAACAGAGGAATGGTGCATGCTGCCCCTTTGGAGGACTTAATTATAGTTCAGTAACACTGTCACTGCTGCCTATCACAGCGCTGTACTCAGGGACACAAATTCATGTGGGAAGGCCCTGGGCCCTTTGTCCTTGGTGACTTGAGGAAGATGAAGATCACAGCTCTGGAGGAGTTGTCTCTGGAACTTGCTCCTTCAGATAGCTCTGGGTTGGCAAGTGGTTGCTTTGGTATTGCTGAAGGTCCATGAGTGGTAGGTGATGTGCCTTTGATGACCAGCTGTCAGAGTGAAATCCACAAAATTAAACTGTCTTGGGGCTGCCAGTATCATGGAGAAAAGGAAGTGCATGTCAGCTGCCTAGGCTTTATTGACTGCATGTGAGATACCTGGAAGAAGGTGCATGTAACCATAATGTGTCAGTTAAATAGGAATTGAAATCCTTTCTAGTGGTTTTTATTATCAACAGGATATTTACATCCCCTGCTGCTGTGGGAGATCCTGGTTATTCTCTTATTATGACTATTGAAACAGCATTCTGTCCCCCAGGAACCTGGAAAAAAACGTGCCTGGAAGAGCAGGGTAGTGATAAATGGAGAAAGGCAGACACTGGGCTCAAAACACCGTGGGCTTTTCTCAGGACTGTGTGCTCATCTGGTTAAATCTTTTATTTTACATAATCCATTGCAGTAGGTTCACCTACTTTTCGTGATTTAGATGCTAATATTCTATTATTTTGCTATAAAGTTATCCTTGAAATAAATATATAGATAAATATATACTTTGTGGTTTAAATTCTATATAGAAGTTATTTAATTTCAAGAAAAACAAGCTGCTTTATTGTGACTGAATTCTGTGCTATTCTGTGTTGTGAAATAAAGTCTTAGCTCAGCGTTGTTTAGTAAATGATCCACCTGGCTAGTCAACAGCATATTTTCAAAGCTGCATTTGAAGTTCTTTACGAAGTCTTGTTTTGCAGTTTCTTTGCTGTGTATCCAGTCAAAATGTGAAGATAAATGGAAAACCTTCCTTTTACTCTAAACACAAAGAAGCTGGTATTGAGTCAACCAGTGCAGCAGATTGTACATTTATAAGACTTGTTGGGTAAGCCTTGGTGATTTGGGTAGCATTATAATGTGTTAACAATATGACTTTCTGGTTTTAAATGGGCAGCTGATTGATGAAAAAGTTTCAAAAAAAGGTATAGAAGCAGCAAATGATTAATTTTTGTGATACAGCTGTGCTGACCTGACCTTCCCTTCCCCAGATGTCCTCTAAAGTTTTATGCTATTCCTCCTAAGCACATGCTCAGTTACACAAAGTCACAGGAAAAAAAAAGTATGTTTTTAAACTTTAGTTATGTGTATCACTGTATATAATACCAAAACACCCAGACTCAAAGACAATAGTGTAAACCTTTGACTCTTCTGATAATGGGCAGGGATAGCTTTAATTGACTAAAAAAAATCACCTTAATTTGCATTTACTCTGATAGCACAATATTTGTTGTAGGACGTATGAGATTGTCTGTTAATTGAAAAATATGACATTTGCTTTGTGAACAGTATTGCTACGCTTGAGTTAGTAGCATCTAGTAAGGCATTGGTAAGTTAAATAAGTTTACAAAGTATTCTGAATAATTATGCTCTTTCATGAGTTGAAGAACAGTTTGTGTACTGCATCTCAATGATAAGGTTAAGAAATATCCATCTTCAAATAGAGAAAAAACTGCAAATAGCTTCAACAATGGAGATTTCTAGACAGCAAAGAAGTTTTGATGCTAAAAGTACAGTTCAGGAAAACCTGTTGAATATTAGGCACAGCACCCAAATCCTGTTCCTGTGATCTTTTTTTTTTTCTTTTGAGATCTACATGATCCTTCTTGAAGAGTGTAATTATGAGAGACAAAGGTAGTTTTCACCATGGTATTTTACTGTTTTAGTCCTACATGTATTTCGTCAATTGTTATTTGCATCTCTTTTTAAAATGTACTTGGTTCACAATATTACATTGTTCATTATTATGACGGTAATATATATACAAATATATACATTCAAGCATATCATGTTCTCTGCACAGCTGAGATATTTTTAATTAGAAGTTGTTCTGTATGCAAAAATTAAACTAGTTTTGTGATATGCTATATTCATCACTCAGCATTTCAGTGAGTACCAAAATATGGAGCTTGATGGAAGGTTGTTAATGAATGTAAATTTATATCAAGTAGTGTATGATGAAACTTTTGTTGTTTTTAAAATTGAAGTGTAATTCTTTCCTAATCTGCAATCAAAATATGATTTTCAACATTTTTTGAAAGTGTATAATTTCTCTATGGAAAGTTGGCTTAACATTTGTATCTGTAGCCAGACACAATCTTCCAGTGCTCTTTGCCAAGTATGACAACCCTTATAACTTCCTATAACTGTGTTTGCTTCCCTTTGGACAGTGCTACTAAATATGAATAATCCTGTTCTTGGTAAAACTGAAGTTTAGTACTCTCCATATTTTTTTCTTTTTGGGATGAGAAAGGTTGGTAAACAGGAACTGTAACTTGGACAAAATGAAGATACTCTTCAGTGAAAATAATTTATTCCTGCACTGAATTTCAAAATACCCCTGTAGATATTTCTGTGCAGTAACCTCTTAATTAGTTACAGTTCTTCCTAGGTGGAAGTCAGTGAAGCAGTACAGTTCTTACGGTTTTTTTTAGGAGTTCTGTGCCAGAAGGTTTTATGGCTTGCAGGTATTTGTATTGTTGAAAGTATAACATGTACTTATGTAACTGAAGCTTAGACTGCTGATTTTTAGGCTGGAGACAATCACTGGGGCCATTTAGGCTGACTTTGACTGACATAAGGCCCTGAATTTCAGCCAGAAACTTTTGCGTTTACCCCAGCAAGTGTGTCTTTCAGGTAAATTTTTGGACTTAAAAATTGATAAATACCCTTTGCTCTTGTGAGACCCTACCTGGAGTACTCCATCCAGTTATGGGGTCCCCAGTATATGAAAGATGGAGCAAGTCCAGAGGAGGCCATAAAAATGTCTCTCTCAGTCATTATTAGTAGGGCCTGTAGTGATGGGGGCAATGGTTTTAAACTGGAA
>WAAG01007556.1:0-13495 GCA_013390105.1 Tichodroma muraria | reverse complement strand
TCCCAGCTCCCTCAGCCATTCCTACAGGATTTATTCCTCACCCTTTGGGCTCTAAAGACACCTCTGGCATGGAGAGGGATAAAAACGCCCCCAAACCTGAATTCAGGTGCTTTTTGCCCAGCAGTGCCAGTTGCAGTCCCCCCCTCAGCTGAGCTCCCTCCCTGCCCTCACCCAGCTGGAATCGCTCGTTCCTTCACTTCTCATGATTTTCATTGCTGTCCTTATCTGTAGAACTGGAACAGGTTTTAATACATCCCCTGGCATTTCCCAATCTACCAGGACTGGCTTCACCCATCTCCACAGACAAATCCAGGGGGGTTGGCTGCACCACAGCCAGAGCCTGACACGTGGGGTGAGGGAACCATTCCCAGATCATCCTGGTACAGGCTGATGTGCATCCCCTGCACGGCTTTCAGCAGGGACAGGGCAGCTCTGCTCCCCAAAGATAAGCTGGGGCAGCGAATTTATTGCTGCCAGTGTCGGTTTTGTTCCCTGGCAGGTGCTTGGATGCTGTTAATGGGAAGAATTCCGTTATTTTCTTAAGAGAGATCCCAAAAAAATGTCAGGTTTCTTGGTTTGTGCCTGCTCAGAGGTGGAATGGGGGCTGTGGCCTGGGGAAACGCCCTGCAGCGAGCGCTGGGGAATGGAATTGCCTCTCCTGGGCTTCTCCAGCAGGTGGGAAGGCAAGAGTTGGGAATTTCCTGAGAATCAGTTGTTATTCAAAGGGCTGTAACTGAGTCTTGTGTTGGAGTTTCATCGCTGAAGGAGCTTCTGCTGAGCTGCACACAAAAAACCGCTGGAGTGCAATTTGGGTTATATTTGGGCACAATTTGGGTTATATTTGGGTTATATTTGGGTTGTATTTGGGTTGTATTTGGGTTATATTTGGGCATGATTTGGGTTATATTTGGGTACATTTTGGGTTATATTTGGGGACATTTGGGGTTATATTTGGGTACAATTTGGATTATATTTGGGGAAATTTGGGGTTATATTTGGGTAGAACTTGGATATATTTTGGTGCATTTTGGGTTATATTTGGCACAATTTGGGTATATTTGGGTACATTATGGGTTATATTGGACACAGTTTGGGTTATATTTGGGTACAATTTGGGTTATATTTGAGCACAATTTGGGTTATATTTGGCACAATTTGGCTTATATTTGGCACAATTTGAATTTTATTTGGGTTATATTTGGGCAAAATTTGGGTTATATTTGGGCATAGTTTGGGTACAATTCGGGCATAATTTGGATTATATTTGAGTTTTATTTGGGCACAATTTGGATTATATTGGAAACAATTTGCTTTATATTTGGGTTATATTTGGGCACAATTTTGATACAATTTGGGCATAATTTGTGTTGTGTTTGTTTCTTTGGGAGTTTTCACTTGTTTTAAGACACCCCCAAAATTCCCTTGTGACGGGCACTGCCACCCTGGATCCCAGCCTTAGCCGGAGGTAACTCAAGGAAAAGGCAGGATTTTTTTTTCCGGGATTTTTGCATTGCTCTTCCCTGGAGAGGGAAGATCACGAGGTGATAAAATCAAAGGGAATGGCTGATTTAACAAGGATCTTTTCCATGGAATCCAGCCCAGCTCTGCCTTCCCCAGGGTGAGCTGCTCCGTGGATGAGTTTTCCATGGACCACGAGCTCTGGTGGAGCTCCCAGCATGGACCTGACTTAATTGAGAGCCGAGCACAGGAGGAGTGGAATTGATTTTCTGTGCCTGAAAATTCAGGGCAGTGCTTGGAAAAGCCTGAGGAAGGATTGCTGGGACGAAAAACCACAATTGCCCAGCACCAAACACGAGTTCAACGCTCAGACTTTGTAATCGCCACCATTTAAACAGCTTTTATGATGTCCAGGAGTGGATGTAGCACAAGACTAAAGATTTTGATGATTTACCAGTGATTTACCAACCATTTCCATGAGGTTTGGGTTGAAAATAAGACTTTTTTTCCAGTGCAGGTGAGTTTTTTCAGTGAGTTTTGTCCCCCAACAGAGAGTTAATTATTAGAGGCTGCTTTGCCAGGTTCTCTCCTGAGGATTGAGCATCTCCTCTGCCCGAGGGCTCCTCAGGCACACTGAGAACAGAGGATTCAACATTCCCAGCCCTTTGAATCGATGTCCTGAGAGTGCCTCTGGAGCCAGGTACCTGGAAAAGCCCCACAGAGATGAGACAAGTCAGAACAGTTGGAATTTGAGGTCAGGTGTTGGTGCCAAGGAGCACATTTTGCTCCTCACCCACATAAAGATGGTTTTGTCTTTGCCTTTACCCCCTTCTCCTCTGTGCTTCCCTTCACATCCAGGAGGAAACCCTCACCTTCCTTTATCCCGACCCTTTTGGTTCCCAGGACATTCCTGGGTGTCAGGAGGCTCTGAGGTATTTTTATTTTGTTGAGTTTGACGATCATTAGGGAATATCCGTGTTTGGGGGGATGAAGGGGCCCCAAACACGGATTTTCCCTAGTGATTCCTGGGCCCTGCTGGGCTGAGTGACACCCTGGGAATCCTCTGTGAATGAAGGAAAAGGGAGTGTTTATTTCTGGCTTTGATCTGCACAAATTTATCCGATGTTTTCCTTGGCAAACGGGTGTTTGTCAACACGAGGGATGAAACAGACAGGAGGGAAAATTCTGCTTTTTGTTTGTGCTGAGTGCTTCACTGGGCCACAGAATTCAGGGAATCCTGGAATGGTGTGGGTTGGGAAGGACCTTAAATCCCATCCAGTCCCACTTGGGTCACCTTCCAGGGTGCTCCAAGCCCTCTCCAGCCTGGCCCTGGACACTTCCAGGGATGAGGAATTTTCCCCCAACTCTGCTCTCTCCAAATTTCTCCATTTAATCCCAGCCTTTGCATTTTTTCCTGAAAGTCTGAACTGGGATGAGTGGTGAGATTGAAGCCGTGTCTGCCATGGAGAACTCAGAGTCCAGCTGCATTTCTAGCATTTAATAGTGATTAATATCATCATTAACCCATTCTTATATTAATTTTGTGATAGACTGAGAGCCATGATTTTTTATCCCTTTTTTTATGGATAACCACTGAAAAAAGTACAAATATCTGGCACAAATATGTGAAGTACAAATGTCTGTATCAATCCCCAAAAGCAGGATGAGTTCCTTGTGACCAATGACAACAGGCTACAAATTTAAACATTTTAAATTATTTATTATAAAATTATTATAGTTATTATAAAATCAAACAACTTAAGTTTGGCTTCCATAAGGTCATTGAAAGTGTTGGGATCTTAAGAATTGCTACAGGTCTGGGAAAAAAGAAACTGCTCCTGAGTGTGGATGGCTGGTTGTGGAGGATTTATAAAGATATTTTTGAGGAAATAGGCTAAGAAAATTCACTGAAGCAGCTTTTCCAGTGGGGTTCACCTGCAGGGAGTGAGCATTGGCTCTGGCATGGAAAAGCTGAGGTGCTGGAAGGAAAAGTATCGGGAAAAGCCAGTGGAATGTTTCATCCAGGGGCTGCTGGGGCTGGGATTTCCATGCCCTGCTCCCTGCATTGAATTGTTGGAAGTTATAACCACAAAAATCCACAGCTCCTGCCCACCCAGAAGCAAAGGAATCAGGGCAAATCCCGCTGGTTTAAGGGAGTGGCAGCTTTTTGAGTGCCTGAAACAGGGAAGGATCCAGGTTTGTAAGTGTTTGACCGCTGGAAATTAATGACTCCCGCCTGGTGGCAGAGATAATTCCGGCCTGGATGGAGCAGGAGTCCTGCCTTTGGAGAATGGCTCTGCCCAGCTGATCCCACAGGGAGCTGAGCTGTAATTAATATTCTTTCAATTACAGTACATTTCACTGTCAGGTTTGTCCAATGTTCGTGAGCTGCTGAGCAGCTGGGTGTAAATCTAATGGAGAGGCAAGGGAGGGATGTGGGAGTGCAGCTCCATCTCCTGCTGCAAAGAAAACTTTAATTCCTGCCCTCCATACATTATTCAGCCCTCTGCTTTTCCAAGTGGAGGCAGCAATCCGAACTTTGCCGTCGCTTCTGTGCAGAAAATCCAGAACTATTAACGTTTTATTGGAATTTCAGTTCAGTTTTGTTCACGTTCCTTGGCGGGAGCTCAGCCTGGCGTGGGGACAGTGTCCAGCTGGGTTTAGACATTCCTTTGGGGAGCTGCTGTGCAGGTGAGTGGCACAGGAGCTGCAGTGCTGGAGGGCTTGGACCCCCTGAGAGAACCCCTGAATCCCTCCAGGGATGGGAAAAGCCCTCCCCGAATCCACCCTATGCCCTGTGCCCACCCTGTCCCCAGCCCAGAGCCCTGAGTGCCACCTCCAGGAATTCCTGGGACACCTCCAGGGATGGGCACTCCAACCCTCCCTGGGCACTTCCAAGGCCTGAGCCCCTTTTCCATGGGGAAATTCCTGCTGGTGCCCACCCTGAGCCTGCCCTGGCCCAGCCTGAGGCCGTTCCCTCTGCTCCTGTCCCTGTTCCTGGAGCAGAGCCCGACCCCCCGGCTGTCCCCTCCTGGCAGGAGCTGGGCAGAGCCACAAGGGCCCCCTGAGCCTCCTCTGCTCCAGGCTGAGCCCCTGCCCAGCTCCCTCAGGATTCTCCAGCCCCTTCCCAGCTCCCTCAGCCATTGCCACAGGACTGGCTCTCCAGGAGTGGAGCAGAAGCAGAGCAGGGCGTGCCGGGGCTGCTGCTGGAGGTGCCAGGCTGAGGTGCTGGAGCTCAGGGAACGCCCGTGTTTGTTGGAATTCAAAAAAAGAAATCACCCAAGGGATAGAATCAGATTTTTCCCAGGATGTTGCAAGGGATCTGTGGCACCCCCTGTCCCTCTGGAGGTGCATTGCTGACACTTGGATCATTTGTGTCTCTGTGTGTGGCTTGTGGATGTCCCCTCACCATGCCACCACTGCCAGCCCATGGTGGGCACAACAATCCTTTCGGGATAACTTTTGGGATAATTTTGAGATAACTTTTCGGATAACAGCCATTCCCCTGGAAAGGCTGCTCGTGCATAAGGATTTCTGCAGGTTCTTCCATTTGGGATGCAAGGCCAGGCTGGACCCTGGGGCTGGAGCAGCCTGGGGCAGTGGGAGGTGTCCCTGCCAGGCAGGGGTGGCACTGGGTGGGATTTGAGGCCCCTTTCTATCCCAAACCCATCCAGGATTCTCTGATCCTGTGAGATAAAAAGAGCTTTTAATCAAAGCTGGGAAGGCAAAGAACACACTCAGCTTTTGTAATTAGGAAGCGCCTTCCCTTCTCTCTGTGTGTGAGATACAAGATACCATGGCACAGCCATAAAATGAATAACTTTGGAAAAGCAGCCGCATTTTGATAAAAAAAAATAATTCTGAACCATAAATAAATCAAAAATCGTGTCCACAGCTCCTGCTACTTCGAAATCACAGCTGACAACGGAAATAAAAGCTTGATGGTGACAGATAAGTGTGAGAGAAAGCTCTTTTCACTTGATCTGCTCCAGCAGTCATTAAATAACGACGTGCTGACAGCTCAGGAAAAACAACCACCAGGCTTTTATTCACTCGCTCCTGAGCTTTGAGCAGGATCAGGACAGGAATTTAATACAATCATTCTGTACCAAATCCTTCATTAATATCCCTCCTATTGCAATATTTGGGTTTTGTTGGCCAATTCACAAAATCTGGCCCTCCCTGTCCATCTCCTCCATCCAGTGCCAATTTCCTTCCTAATGAAAATCAATCCAGTTTAATTTAAATCAGGATCAAACCACCACAGGTCTGATGACCTTTCATGTCCGGGTGGTCTTTTCCAACGCTAGGATTCCATGATTATGATTTTATTTTTTGGAAAGCTGAGTTTTCCAGCTCAGGTATGAGAGCCAAACCCAGCTTTCCCAGAGGAATGAGCCAGAATCTCTCCTCTCCACCTAATGGGAATTCTTCTGCCATCATCACTTGTGCTGCAATGAGAAATGCTCCTCCTTTGTTGGGATTTATAATTGTTGTTAAATATGGTAAAATTATCCCAAGAAATATGGAGCAGTCAGCAACAAAGAAAAGCAGTTTGCTTAATTAAAGTTGGGATTTTTCTGGAGGTTTTAAAATGTAATTTAAATATATCTGTATAATGTGATGGCATTTCTTTTATTAGGAGAGAAAAAAGGGCTTAAAATGTCCAGGTTATTGCAACTATCCAAAAACAAAAAAAAAAGAGGATTTGGCTCTCTGCATGCCCAGGTTCAGTGGGGTGGAGGTGATCTTTGAGCTTCTATTGAGGATACATACGATAATTCCTGGCTCCAAAGATCCACATTGCTGGCTGTTTACGTGTTCCATGGAAATCATTAACGGAACCTGTGCAATCCAGGGAATTGTGAGCGGAACCTGTGCAATCCTGGGAAATTTAAATGGAACGTGTGCAATCCAGGGAATTGTGAGTGGCACCTGTGCAATCCAGGGAATTTTAAATGGAACCTTTGCAATCCAGGAAACTGGAAATGGAGCCTGTGCAATCCTGGGAATTGTGAGTGGAATCTGTGCAATCCAGGGAAATTTAAATGGAACCTGTGCAATCCAGGGAATTGTGAGTGGAACCTGTGCAATCCAGGGAACTGGAAATGGAATCTGTGCAATCCAGGGAAATTTAAATGGAACCTGTGCAATCCAGGGAACTGGAAATGGAATCTGTGCAATCCAGGGAAATTTAAATGGAACCTTTGCAATTGTGAATGGAGCCTGTTCAATCCAGGGAATTGTGAGTGGAACCTGTGCAATCCAGGGAATATTTTCCAGGAATGGCAGGGGTTGCCAGGCTTTGGATCAGAGTGCAGGGTGCAGTCAGCACCCCTGGACTGCCCAGGGAACGCGTGGATGTGGCACTGGGGCCGTGGGTGGTGCTGGCCGTGGGGTGCTGCTGGGTGATGGCTGGACTGGATGACCTTAAAGGGCTTTTCCCAAACTATTGTGGGATCCTGGGATCCCTCTGCTGAGTGCCCTCCCGGGAGAGCTGCGGCCCGGTTTGCTGCGTGCTGGGCAGGGCAGGGGATCCGCGCGGCGCCTTGGGCTCTCCAGGGGCTCAGGGCCCTTTGTGGTTTTACCCCAAGGCAGCGAAGCCCTGCTCCCCCCATGAACACAACTCCAGCCATGAGCTCCTCGTGTCCCGTGCTGAAGGGTTTCCGTGGATTCACAAGAGATGAAAGGGTACCCAGGGTCTCACAGGAGGCATTTTAGAACGTTTGTGGAAACAATTCATGAAATTAAATCCCGTTAATTCTGGGTTGGCCCTTGACATTTGCCACGCTGAGCGCTCCCTGAGTGAGCCGGGGGACAGCCTGACTCCGGGCGGTGTTTGATGGCTTTCCCCGACAGCTCTGTGCCATTCCTCCTCACACGAGCGGCACTGACCTGGCGGGGCTGTGTTTTCATCTGGCATGCAATCTTTGCTCTGGGATGCGATTTTGAACCTGCCTTTTCCAGCCGTCTCTCCACGAGCACCCCTATCATTGGCAGCTGTGCCATCACATTTTTTGTGCGCTCAAACACAGCAATTGAGCCCCTTTAGCAGAAGCAGGATCACACATTTTGATTTCAGTGCTGACCAGTGGCTCCCTGCACGTGTGTTTAACACATCCCAAAGTTCCTGAGCTGTCTGCTGGGCCCTCACCCCCAGCACCAGGGACAACTCTTATGGAGGTTTCTTTTAAGGAGCTCTTATTTCTCCAGGTAAACAAAATTCAGGTAGTAATAGCAAAACTGCACTGGGCAGGGGTGTTTTCCCAGCTGACTGAATATTGGAACAGAGCAGGGGTCCCACTGGGCAGGTGGGAGACACCTGTGGGCTCTGAGGGTGTGGGATCAGAGTGAGATTTTCTCAAAATGACACCAAGAGAGCTGGGAATGAGGACTGGAAAAGGGTCTCTGTACCCAGACCTGGCCCAGGGTGCCCAGAGCAGCTGGGGCTGCCCCTGGATCCCTGGCAGTGCCCAAGGCCAGGCTGGACACTGGGGCTGGGAGCACCTGGGACAGTGGGAGGTGTCCCTGCCATGGCAGGGGTGGCTCTGGGTGGGCTTTGGGGTCCCTTCAACCCAACCCATCCATGGTTCCCTGATTCTCTGCCCCTCCCTGTGCTGAGGTCAGGTCTGTAATTCCCTGGATCTTCATTCCAGCCCTCCTGGCAGAGTTTGTCCCCTTGGCCACCCTCCAGTCCCTGGTGAGCCAGGACTGCTGGGAAATGGTTGATTGAAGATTGTAACAGACAACATGAAAGTCTGATTTTTCTTGAAGAATCAAACCAGAAAATGTGTCTTATCTCCCACTTCTGCAGCCTCCTCCGGGTCAGGGCTCAGCTCAGAGCTTTTTGTGGAGATTTTCCTGTGATCCCAGGATCCTTCTTTTTTTTTGCCTGTCTCCAACTTCAAACCCAGCAGCTTTCACACGTCCTCTCCACATGCCTTTGTTTTTTGGGGTAAGTCTGTTTATCTCCAGACTGGAAAACATGATTAGCATCACTGTCCTGCTCCATAATGGCACATAATGAATCAAACCCACTGATTTAAGGGTGAGAGATAATCGGAATTTCTGGGAGGAGGAAGTTTTTCAGTAGGTTAGGGAAAAAAAAGGTTGGGAAAAAATAAAGAGGATAAATTGTGGTAGATAAATTGAAATGAAAAAGATCAGCTATTATGCAAAACTCTCCTGGTGTACATCATAAACGTTTGCTTTTTTATAGAGTCCCCACCACAGAAAATGCACTGATGGCTATGAGAACATTTTAATAAAGGCCATTAAAACTCATTTCTCTGATATATATTCTAAAGGGGAAAAATCCAAAAATCATTTATAATGCTTATTACCACTGCTGGAACAATCCTTAAAGGTCTCTGGCAGGGAGTTCTTCTTTGGGAGGCTTTTATTGGAAAAAAAAACATTCCCTGGAGCCTTTTGTGGGGATCTGAGCTGGGCTGGGGGGGTTAAACAGGTGGGAGTTGGGGAGTTCAGGCTGGGGCTTCGCTGGAATATTCACCCTCAGGAATGTTCAGGATGTCCTGGCTCTGCAAAGTTCCGGGAGCTTCCAGTGGAACACGGAGAGGAGGAAAAAGTGGGATAAACTAGAGAATAGTCCCTAATTTCCCGCAGGACTGTGGGATGTCAGTGGAGGGCGTTTCACCCCCAGCTCCCGGGTATCACATGTTAATTACTGTTAATTAATGGAGGGGCAGCTTTGCCTCCGAGAGCAAACACTTCCTGAGGAGCTCCCGTGGACGGCACTGGCTATTCCCTCATGCTGGTGCCGCCTCTGCCAGGTAAATTTTATTCCAAATGTTGATCCTCTCTGGGTGGGAATGCCGGGATTTCCTGCGGCACAAACCCCTGGAGAGGCGCAGCAGGATGGGATGGGGGTGGCGGCGAGTTAGGGTAGGACAAAAGCACCTGAATTCCAGTTCCTGCATCCCTGAGCCCTCCTCCCTCCCCAGGCTCTCCCTGTACATCCCAGGGATGTCTGAGGGCACAGCAGCAGCTCTGGGAATGCACCCTGAGCCATCCTAATGCACCCTGAGCCATCCTAAGGCACCCTGAGCTGTCCTAAGGCACCCTGAGCCATCCTAAGGCACCTGAGCTGTCCTAAGGCACCCTGAGCCGTCCTAAGGCACCCTGAGCTGTCCTAAGGCACCTGAGCCGTCCTAAGGCACCCTGAGCTGTCCTAAGGCACCCTGAGCTGTCCTAAGGCACCCTGAGCTGTCCTAAGGCACCCTGAGCTGTTCTGAGGCACCCTGAGCCGTCCTAAGGCACCCTGAGCCGTCCTAAGGCACCCTGAGGTGTCCCAGGCACCCTGAGGTGTCCCAGGCTGGCCCCTCAGCCCTTTCCTGGCCACTCAGTTGTTTGCCAGAACCGAGAGCCGTGTATTTGGGGTTTTGGTGCTGGTCTGGGCGGCACCAGCAGCACCAAAGCTCTGATGTGGGGTGGGGCTGCCCCATCTCACCCCTGCTGAGCTGCTCAGAGCTCAGGGATGCAAGTGAAAAAACAGGGGATGACGATATTGGAGCTCATGGTGTGAAATCCCATTTTAAACGCCGTTATCTTTGGTTTTACTGCTCCAAGATTCTTACAGGCAGTCCCAGAGTTTAACGGCCAAGTGGGAGGATGAACGGTGGGAACAGAAGCATGGAGGGAATGTTCAACAGGGCTTTGGAAGGATGGGCTTGGGCAGGTCTGGCTTCTACTGCTCTGTGCAGGAGCCATAAATCACAGCCCAGATCTCCCCCCCAAAATACCCTTTAAATGTGGCACAAACAAGGCCAGGCTGGGGTTTATGAGATTTCTTTTGCTGAGGGAGGAAGGAATGAAACCACGCTCTGAAAACTCTTAATGAGCTTCAGAATTAGCAGCAGATAACGAGGCTGGATTTTACCTCCTTCCCAGCAGGTGTTCAGCAGCAACAGGACCCCACTGCTGAACCCATTTGCAAGGAACTTTTGGCTTCCCTGGAGACTCCAGTGCCCGGGTTTTATCCATGCCAGTAGCAAGGGACTCACCTGGAAGCTTCTGTGTGATTGAGCAAAAAGAAAAACAGAGTTTGTGCAAAAAAATGTAACAGGGGCTGAGCTCAGGAGTTTGATGCCTGCTGGTCTCTCCCCCTCTTCTCCATTGGGATGTTCCTGGGTATTTTGTAAAGCTTCGCAATCAGGAAGTCTTCAGTTAAAATAATTTTTTTTTTATGTTCCACATTTAAAATTTCTTCCTGTTGCACTAAGGGATGATGGGCTGTGTAATTTGGGACTCATTTGGGACTCATTTTGGGGCTGACCAGGGTTAGTTTAGGACTAATTAGTTTTAGGACTAGCATTTTAGTAGTTACATTTTGGGACCACCTTCAGGACCACTCAGGTCTTGGTTTCAGAACACCTTTGGAGGAGACTGAGTTTCATCTGATGAAATTTTCAGGATGATCTTGGAGGCCTTTTCCAGCCCTCCTGACTCCATGACTCTGGATCCAAGGACACAGTGACCTTTTTCCAAGAGTGGCTTTCAGTCCCAGTTTAAGACTTGGAGCTCTTTGTCTTTGGGGTTTTTACAGGGATTTTTTACCCCTCCTTCTTACCTCTGTTCATTTGAGGGTTTATGGCATGATTTCCCCCAGTTTTCCTGTTCCAGCCAAAGCTAAAACTTGAATTCCATTTGGGTTATCTCCTGCTCTGGATTCCTGGGACAGCTTCCATGGCCAAGGGCTGCACCTGCTTTTTATTCACTTCCCATGATGCTCCACGCAGCATTTCCATCTTTCCAAAGTGTGATGGAAAAAACACACTGAGCTGTCTGCTGGGCCCTCACCCCCAGCACCAGGGACAACTCTTATGGAGGTTTCTTTTAAGGAGCTCTTATTTCTCCAGGTAAACAAAATTCAGGTAGTAATAGCAAAACTGCACTGGGCAGGGGTGTTTTCCCAGCTGACTGAATATTGGAACAGAGCAGGGGTCCCACTGGGCAGGTGGGAGACACCTGTGGGCTCTGAGGGTGTGGGATCAGAGTGAGATTTTCTCAAAATGACACCAATTTCTGCTCCAAAGCCTGAGCTCAGTTGTGCAGGGAAATAGCAACACATGGATCAGATCCAGGGACATCAATGGGATGGAAAAAACCCCACGGATTGCCCAGGCAGAGGCTGCTTCCAGGGAAAGTGGCTGAGCACTCCCTCCTGCACCTGCCTGCTGGGCAGTTCTTGCTGGAGGTATCAAAGCAGAATCCCTTCCCATGGGAGAGGCTTCCCTGGGGACTCTTGCAGCCCTCGGAAAAGAACTCATCCACCTGGGAGTCAATGAGAGCAGGAGCACCACAAACAACTGCAGCTCTGCTCCTGCAGAGAATTCTGCTCTTTCCTCAGCAGCAATGGATGTGGGCAGCCAGGCTGATTTTATTCTTATTCAATTCTGCTTTTTGCCTTGGCAGGCCCAGCCAGGAGGGAATCCATCCCAGATGGATTTGTTGAACAACACAGCCAAGAGAAACACGGCTGAAAATCTGCTTTATAGAGCTGCTTGGATCCTCAGCTCTTCAGGGCTTGACTCCACTGAGGTGGCAGCAAATAACCAGCATTTCCCCCTCCTAATCCTTCAGGATTTAAAACAGGTACTGAAATCCTTGGTTTGCACAACTTCTAGGGGGTTTTATTTTATTTTGCCCCTAGACAAGATAACCTGTGTTTAAAAATTCAAAAGGCATCAGACAAATCATCCATCAGAAAATCATCCCCCACGTGGGTTGGAATTGTTGTGTCCCTTCTGGGACTCTGGAATTCCCTTCTGGCCAACCCTACCTGTGTTCCCAACACCTCCTGGGCATGCAACCCCCTCATGTTGGGAAGATTCCTCCACCCCCAGGGAATTTTTTTGCAGGGTTATAAGCACGGGCACTGGGATGAACCCAAATGTTTTAGGGACAGGTGGGAAAGGGCTGCAAAGAAAGGCACAAAAGAAGGGAATTCATGCATTTCCCCTCTGTTGGGAACATTGCTCTTCCCTGACTTCCCTGCTGGTGAATTTTCTGAAGCTGCTCCACTTTTCACTGGTTCCTGGCTCTGCACCAGAGCAGGACTTTTGCTGCTCGGTGTCACCTGCGGGTCAGGGCTCTCCAGAATCACCTCAGCCTTGGAAAGGCCGGGCTGGAAGGAATTTTTTGAATTGTAAAGGCAAGCCCTTGAAGGTCAAACTCCTCTTTGTCCCTGCACCCTTCCTGCTTGTCCATCCATTTCCACACTGGGCCCTGAGTGGAGCAGATCCCCCGGGAGCTGTAATTACAGGGGATTATGGCACAATAGGCAGGCACAGGGCTAATCCATCCCAAAGCAACAGCCCAGCACAGCCTGGAGCTGGGCCAGCCTGGGAGCCAGGAGCAGCCTCCCTGGCACTGCTGATGGATGGGCAGCAGACACTGCTTTGTCCCCCCAGGCACTCCAGCCTGGCCACGGTCCTGCTGGAAGGAAGGCACAGCTGGGAAAGGACACCCAGCACCTTTGGAGGTTGTTTCCCAAGAAGTGGTGACAGAAAATTGCGTTTTTGTGGTTAGAGCTGAGCCTGGAGCTCAGCAGGACTGAGCTCAGGCCGGGCTGGAGGCAGAGCTTGGATCCCCCACGTGCCAAATTCACACTGGGCAGGGCTAAACCTGTGGGGACTGGGGCAGGACAGCAGGGAACGGGTCAGGCTGGGCCAGGGCAGGCTCAGGGTGGGCACCAGCAGGAATTTCCCCATGGAAAGGGGGCTCAGGCCTTGGAAGTGCCCAGGGAGGGTTGGAGTGCCCATCCCTGGAGGTGTCCCAGGAATTCCTGGAGGTGGCACTCAGGGCTCTGGGCTGGGGACAGGCTGGGCATGGGGCACAGCTGGGACTCCATGGGCTGGGAGGGCTTTTCCTGCCCCAGTTCTGGGATCCCTCTGCCCTAGGAGAGGATCAGCTCCCAGCTCTATGGACAGCACCGGGCTCAGGCAGCAGGAGCTGCAGCTGCCACCGAAGGACACCTGGGAAGGGTTCTGCAATATTATTGTTATTATTGTTATTA
>WAAG01007554.1:64985-75825 GCA_013390105.1 Tichodroma muraria | reverse complement strand
CGCGGGCCCGCCCCGCGGCTGTGCCCATGGAAATACCCCGGGACTGTGCCCATGGAAATATCCCGGGACTGTGCCCATGGAAATATCCCGGGATTGTGCCCATTGAAATACCCCGGGACTGTGCCACGGGGACATCCTGAGGCTGTGTCCATGGAAATACTCCGGGACTATGCCATGGGGACATGCCAGGGCTGTGCCACAGGAACATCCCAGGGCTGTGCCCATCGAAATATTCCAGGGCTGTGCCCATCGAAATACCCCGGGACTGTGCCCATGGGGACATCCCGGGGCTGTGCCCACAAAAACGTTCTTTGTGGGTCTCCTCTCTCCCACTGGGGTTTTGGAGGATGCTCCATCCAGCTCCTTCCCCGCGCAGGCTCATCCCTCTGCCCACCACGGCACCCCAGAGGACCCCAACCCTCACAAAGCAGCTCCGGGGGCACCCGCTCCGCCTCCGAGGGCACCTGGAGCCACCCCGGATGCCGCCCTCCACTTTCGCCTCTCCAGGTGACTCAGGCTCGGTTCGAGCTTTGACGTGGGGAGAACGAAGCGAGGAGGAGCCGGGTTCCCACCTCTGCCCCGCTGTTTGGTGAGCCCCGCTGCTGATGCGGGGGCAGCAGCCCAGGGCACGGCCCCGGCGGTGTCCGGAGCTGCCCCCGAGGCAAACACTCACATGTCACAGCTTCGGGAGCGCCGCAGAGCTCGGCCCGGGGGCCTTTCGTCAGCACTGCTGGGGGTTTGGCGTCTTCCAGGGGTTTCTCCTTCCTCGGCACGGCGGGGCGGGCGGGAGGCCGGGGCTCCGCCGGTGGCAGCGCTGGGATCTGCCTCGGGGGAGGCAGCGAGGGCTCAGCCGCCTCTGCAAGAGAAACGGGGTTAGAACTGAGCCCAAACTCCCAGCCCGGCCCCAGAGCCGGCCCATGGCACCGGTCAGGGCTGTGATTCCCCAGCCACATCCCTGCGGCACGCAGCACGGGGCAGGTGCTGGAGCACCGCGGGGGATTTGGGCCGCTCGGGGCGGGCACCGGGGCTGCATCGCTCCGCAGCTGCTCACCCCGCTGCAGGGCCATCCCAAAAACCCTCGCAAGCTCTCGCATTCCTTCTCCAAAAAGCCAAAGGATCTGGTTACACTCAGCAGCTCAAGCTGGATTTTTCATCCCCCTTCCCATGAAAGGCCCACTGTCTTTCCTGCGGGAGCTGGGCTGCCACCTTCCCTCATCCCCCTGCACTCTGGAGCAGCAGTAACCCCTGCAGGACCCCCCGATGGAGCGGGAAAAACCTGAAAGGAGCTGAGTTATTCCCCATGGGAGAAATCCCCGTGCCGAACGCTCCCCCGCAGAAAGCCAGGGGAAGGCAGCACCACCTTCAGCGCTGCTGGGAGCTGGCTGCTCCATCCCATAGGGAATGTGGGGTGCCCGGGGGGGGGGGGGGCTCGGTGCGATGCCACACTCCCCCAGCCCCCTCCCCGCTGCCCCAGCCCTCTGCCCATCCCCCGGAATAGCAACCTCTTGCACAACAGGGGCTGGAACGCACTTTATATAAAACTAAATTATAGGCTGGGCAGAGGGAGGGAGAGCAGAGCCATAATTGCCCTGGCTGTAACAGAAGTCCTGGAAGCAGCCGGGGAGGGGAGGGGAGCGGGGGAAAGAGACCTGGGACGCTTCATTATCCTCGATAAAACCACACAGCAGAGCCGAGGAGGAAGGGAGGCAGTTAGGGATAATTACGAGGAGTATAACGAGGGAAGTTGGGGGGTTCCGGCTGCGCCCCGGGATCAGCAGGAGCCTGGAAATGCGGCAGAGTGGCTGCAGCCGGTCTGGAGTGATGCTGCTCCTCTCCCAGCTCCACAGCACCCTCCGAAGTCATCCACGTGCCTCAGTTTCCCCTCTCGGCCCTCCCCAGGGTGCAGATGCAGCCTGGGGTGCCGGAGCTCCAGAGACAGGGGGTTTGTGGGGAGGAAACTCATCCCAGCACAGAGCCCTGCTCACAGCTCCCACGGGTGAGGCGATTTTGGGGCTCCAGCAGCTCCAGCTGAATTTTGCACAACAGCGTTGGCTCCAAATCCCAATGGAGTGTGAGCACGTGAGCCCCAGACGGGAGAAAAGCCATTCCCGTGCCTCTGGAAAGCCCGGAGCAAAATGGAGAGGTGAGGAGAGCAGGCTGTCATCTCCCCGTGGGTGCAGAGCTGTGGGGGTGAATAACACCCACACATTGCTGCATCCACAGCCTCTGTCATGTCCCAACCTGGACCGGCCCAAGTCAGCCCTGATCCAAAGCCAGGTGTGAAATCCAGATGGATGAGGAGCTCTGAGAGGAGCCAGAGGTGTCCAGGGCAGGGCACAGAGGGTGAAGCTCTCGCAGAGTCCCCGGGGAGGAAGCGGAGCTCTGGTTTCTGCTGTGAGATGCCCAGGGCTGCCCAGAACAGCCACATCACCACCAGATCCCCTTCCCTGCAGGTCAGTGATTGGGAAAAAGAGCTGGAAAATCAGGTGCAGCAGCAGGAGAAGGGCTGGCACAGGGAGAGCTCCAGCAGATCCCTGTCCCTGCCCCTCTGTGCTGCCTCCAGAGCATCCCTTGCCCCCTCTGTGCCCGCTCCTGGGGACGAGGACAGTCTGGAGCTCTGTGGGACAGCAGCAGCCCCGGCTGGGTGGATCCATAGGGACATCCAGGGTGCTGCTCCGACTGGGATGGAGCCCAGGCTCGTCCCTGCCGTGCCCACTTCACACTTGTAATTACCCTGCACAAGGGCTCGCACACAACCACAGCCACGCAGGGACGAAGGTGGCAATTAAATTAACTCCCCCGGGAACAAGCTGGCCAGGAGAGGGACAAAAATAGACAGGAATGAAGTTTGGGTGAGCTGATCCTTCCCTGCCTCGCACGGCCTCACATCCCGGCTGCTGCAGGGCCACGGGAATGAGGGGACGGTGCCGACCCCCAGCTCCCCCTGGGAATGGGGAGGGAAAGGACCCAGGGAGGGTCTGGGAGAAGCTGGACACGTGTGGGCTCAGCACAGAGCCCACAGGCTCCTGCCCCACAGCTCCCTGCCCCTCGGATCCACAGGGAATTGCAGAGGGAATGCTCAGGGAATTGCAGAGGGAATGTCCAGGGAAGTGCAGAGGGAATGCTCGGGGAAGTGCAGAGGGAATGTCCAGGGAAGTGCAGAGGGAATGCTCGGGGAAATGCTTGAGCAGCAGCTCCCCAAATGCCCCAAGAAGGGGCAGCAGCTCTGCTGGCACAGGAAGAGGCCAACAGACCCTTCCATCACTGGCACAGGCTCATCCCACAGCTCCCAGCTCCCTCTCCTCCTTTAAATTCCCCCAAGAATTTCCTCCTTTAAATTCCTGCCAAGCTGAAGCCCTCCTGGATCCCTTCTCCCTGCTGCCAGCAGAGCAGGGACCGGCTCCTTCCCTCCCCTGCTGCCTCCAGAACAGGACCAGGCTTGCCTTGAAATCCATCAGGATTAAAACCAGCCATTAAAACCAACCTGGGCAAAACCCTAAGGTGAGCTGGCCCTTGGGACGGGACGTCTCTCGCTTTTCCCCAAAACTCTTACACCCCCAGACCCTTCCCGGCCAGGGCGGATCCTCCTCAGAGCCTGGGATGAGTCCAGGTCTCTGCTCCCCGAGGAGCAGCACAAGGGAGATGTGGAGGTGCCGTGGCACAGGGAGAGCAGCTCAGATCTCTGTTTTTTGGGAACAGAGGTAACGAGGCATTCAAAAATAATAATTTCAGCTTCAGTAAATCACAGCACTGCCCTAAGGTACCAGAGATCGGGAAAGTGATAGATGCGGAGCTACTTTCTTTTGCCAAGCCCAGGACATGCACATGGAACTGGTTTTCTGATTATTCTCCCCAATCCCAAAGTCTAAATCCATCCGTCATGGAAGTCCCGAGACATCAGTGAGCTCCAAAATCCACCAGGGGGGTGGGAAAGTAGGAGAGGAGAGAGGGAATCTGCAAAGAAGCTGGAAGGTTTCATGGCTGTAACCGAGGATCCCATAAAATTCCTTCAAAGTCCAGAGCACTAACATCCCACTGGGAATGCAGGGAGGCCCTGGGGAATGCAGGAGCTCCTGGGGCCACCCCCGTGGTGGCTCTGATCAGGGGGAAAAGTGCTTTGTGCTCCACAGAACTCCTGATGAGCTGAGCTCGGCATTCCCAAAGAGCTGGACAAACAAAAGGCAGGAGCAGCATCCTGGAGGGAGCTGGGATGAGGCAGAGCTTCTCCAGCAGCACAAACATGAGCCACACCAGAGCCAGCACAGCCACAGCTCCCAAAAACCTGTGTGCTCCCTTCTCCCAGCTGTGTGGTTGTGATGCCCAGACCCCCAGAGGATGTGGGAGGACGCAAAGCTGGAGCCGTGGCTTGGGGTCATCCCCAGCCAGGGGTGTCCCGTGGCTCCTGCTCAGCATTCCTGGGCTGTGCCCACGATCCGCCCGGCTCCTGGCGTCTCATTTCTCTGTCCCTCTTCCTCCCGAGTGCCTTTGGCTCCCGGGGAAGGGATCTGGTGGCTGCAGAGGGATGGGCACATCCCCAGGGTGGCACTGGCATTCCCAGTCCCAGGGAGGGACAGAAAGGGAAGGAAAATTTCTGCAACAAGGAGCTAAAGAGAAGCTGGATTGGGGAATGTGGAAACAAATCCAATCCCTTTGGCAGGCAGACGTTCGGTGTTGACCAAAAGGGAAGGAGAAAGGGATCTCAGCACATCTGGATCCACATCTGAGCTCTTGGGGAGCATCCAAAACCAACGGCAAGGGGTGCAACTCCTGCCAGTGTGGGGACACCCAGGAGAGCCCCTTCTCCCTGCCTTTCATCCCTTGGGAATGGCTGGGCAGGAGCAGGAAATGCAGGGTGGAGGCCTGGCCAGGAGCAGCAGCCCAGCACCCCGGCGCTGCTCGGGCTGGGAGCTCGCTGCTCTCTTTTTCCACGCAGATGAAACGAGCCCGAGATCCCTCCTGGTTTTCCTGGCTCGACCAGGTGCCTGCCTGGCCTATCCCGGGGGTGTCCCAGGGATATCCCAGGGGTATCCCAGGGGAGTCCCAGGGGTATCCCAGGGGAGTCCCAGGGGTATTCCAGGGGTACTCCAGGGATACTCCAGGGATATTGCAGGAGTACTCCAGGGATATTCCAGGGGTACTCCAGGGGTATTCCAGGGGCATCCCAGGGGTATTCCAGGGATATTCCAGGGGTACTCCAGGGGCATTGCAGGAGTACTCCAGGGATATTCCAGGGGTACTCCAGGGATATTGCAGGAGTACTCCAGGGATATTCTAGGGGTACTCCAGGGATATTCCAGGGATATTGCAGGAGTACTCCAGGGATATTCCAGGGGTACTCCAGGGGCATTCCAGGGGTATCCCAGGGATATTGCAGGGGTACTCCAGGGGTATCCCAGGTTTCCAGTGCAGAAGAAATGGCACCGGAGCAAATCCTTCCCACCCCACGAGCCAGGCGGGAGCGGAACGAAGCAAAATCCTGGTTGGCTCGACTGGGAAAAATCCCAATGCCTTGTTTACAGTCAGTCTGAAATGAGTGCACCCAGGCCCCCTCAGGTTCTGGGATAGGCAGGGAAGGGAAAAGGAGGGTGGGAAGACAAGGAGAGACGCCCTGAGCATGGCCAGGACAGATCCAGCTTTGCTTCCTACCTGGAAAACCTTTGGCCTCTCTGCTCACCTGGGCAAAGCTTTGGATAAACAGTTCTGGGACAATGAGGAATCCAGTCCAAAAAAATTAGTGGTTTCTATGAGAAGTGACTTCCTAAATGCACAGAAAGCAAAACAAAGCAAAAAACACCAAAAACCACAACCCCCCCAAACAGCTCAGCAGGCTGGGAGTTGTTGTTATTTGTTATTTATAGAATTTGGGTGGGAAGTGAGGGAGGAATTTTGGGGCCAGACAGGCCAGGACCAGCACTGGGAGATTGACCTCGGTGGCAAAACCCCGGCTCCAGGTCCCTGTCCCTACAAATCCCATCCCTCCAAGGCCCTCGTGGCTCCAACTGGCTCCTGCCAAACTGAATTCATGGAAGAATTGGTCCTACAAGGGGTTTCAGGGAAGATAAAACGGAAATTCCCTGCAAGAAGCACCTCTGACACTGGCTCGTTTTTTGGGAGGAATTATTCCTTAAGCAGCAAGAATCAATTTAAAGAAAATATATTTACATTTTATAGGTATTAAGGAACCATTCCAACGTGGAGCTGCAAGGGAAGAAGGGATCTTTAAGCCTGGGCTGGAAAACAGGAGCAGCAAAACTTCCCAGGATACAAACCTGGGAAAGACCAGGTTCCTTTCCTCATCTCCCAGCACCAGGCCTCATCCCAAAACCGACATAAAACGTCCCAAACACGCTGTGGGGACAGGGAATGGGGGAAAAACAATGGGAAAACAACCAGAAAAGGGAAAAACCCCAGATTGGGATTGAATTTGAATTTGAGGTACACCTGGGGCGGGATAACTCCCCAAAAGATGGAAAATCTGGGAAATCAGGGGGGCCTGGCATGGAGGAAGGACACCAGAGGAAATCCTGGGTGTCCTTAAGGAAAAGCAATTATCCCTGAAGCCTGGAAAGCAGCGAAGGCGAGGCCTATCAGATCCAAGGAGATTCTGGGAATTACAGAGCAGGGAGAAATTATGGAGGGAGTAATTAAGGCCCAAGCCAGGCCGGTAATTGGGTAACCTTGGGGGTTAAACCAGCACAGGTCCTGCCAGGGAAAATTTGTGTCTTCCCGACCTAAGTCCTTAAAAAAAAGTTAATTGAGGAGTGGATCAACGGGAGCTGCCGGGCACTGCTATTAACCAGGATAATAATTTGCATTTCTCCAGCCCCTTTCATCCCAGCACAGATTGAAAGCAGGGACCATCACACCTTCCCTGAGCTCCAGGGATTTTCCTTAAAAAAACTGCCTTGGTTGCTGGGGAAACTGAGGCACGAAAATGGGATTTTCCCAAAGAAATATCCTGTGGAGATGGAGCCCAAAACTTCTCAGTGCTGCTGCTCACACTCTCTGTGAGAGTGGGGCTTCTCCCATGCACAGATCCCAAAGCAGATTCCAAAAACTGGGACACGGGAAGGGATTTTGGGGCCGTCCTGTGGGTGCTGGTGCCCGTCCCACAGGAGGGGGAACTCCAGGCCTGGAAAATTCCAGGAAAAATCACCAGGACTCCAGCAAATACCCTGAGGAGGGTTTGGGTTTCTGCAGCTCCCAGGCAGGAGTTTTCCAAGGAAATTCAATCAGGAGCTGGAGCGGGAGCAGGGGCGACACAGCCCCAAGGCCCGGCTTTGTTTTGCTCAAACCCAGAAACTTTGAAAAAAGCCAGAAATCCGTGGGTTTTTCGTGGTTTTTTTTTTCGCTTGGGTTTCTTTACTTTTCCTTTGCAAGTTTTGCTGCTGTTCGAAGAACAAACGCGAGCGAAGCGTTTTCGGGAGCTGACAAGAAAAACTCGGAAAGGAAAACAGAAATGCTGCAAGGAGGTCTTTCTGTGGGGTAAAAAAAAATACAGATATTTTTCCTTTCAGGGCTTTTTTTAGGAGGGGTTCTTTGCACTTTGAGGGTGGCTGCATGCAACTCCGCAATCCCGCATTTAAATCAGCCCTAAAACAAGGGAAAAAAACATTTATTTTGATTTTGGATGGGTTTTTTTCTTTGTTCCTACCCTCGTTCCAGAGCAGGACAGTCCCAGTAAAGGGTTCCTGAGTGAAGAGGTCCTGATTCCTGCTGAGAATTCCCTGCTTGGGGCACCTCGTGCAGGGAGCCAGGGGAATTTTGGGTCTGAATGTTTCGTGTTTGGAGCTGAGCATGCAACAGCTTTTTCCGCCTCCTCTTACACCTCGGGGCAAAATCCTTGGGAACAGGCAGAAAGAATTAAGGAAAAATGTGTGTCCCAAACTCGGAGCTGCCAGGCTGGGACACAGGCGCGGGCTGGGGACATGGAGGGGGGCACGGGGGTGGCAAATGTCCCGTTGGGAAGGGAAGAGGGAGATGGGGATGAGCAGAGCCAAACCCAAGGGGGTTTTGCTTCTGGAGATGGATTTGTCTCCACCATCTTCACAAGGAGGAGGAGGAGGAGGGAAGAGCCTCTCCTTCCCCCTCGGTGAAGGAAGGATCATCTCACCGAGCAAAAAACTCTTGTTTTTCCCTCCTGTTTTCTGCTAATTCCTCTGAAAAATAATTACCAGGGCAGACAGAGGCCTCTTCTCTCTGCAAACTACCTGTGGCTATTTCAGGCCCTTGGTTTGCCATGTCCCTGTCCCTGCTGGGCGGGAGGAGCTGTGGTGGCACCCGGCCCATCTCCAGAGATGCCAGGGAACAAAACTCTGGGGGAAAAAAACCCCCTCCGTGTCCAGCTGGGAAACAGCAGCAAACCCCACCTGACCTGCCCAGCACACGCTGAGCTGCGCCAAACCGCCCTGGCACCTCGGTTTCCCTCTTTATTCCCCAGCCTGGGCGCATCCAAAGGAGCCAGCCCGGTCTGTAAAACTTGGGAAAGGGAAGGGAGAGAGAATTCCCAGGCTCGGTGCTGCGTGACAGAGGCGCTGGCCCCGGCCCAAGCCACCAGGGCTCTGCACCCGAATGTCACAGGGACGGACACGGAGGGCTCACCCCTCACCGAGATCACACGGGGAGGGAGGAGGGAGAGGTGGGAGCGAGGATTTGGGGTGCGGCAGCACGGAGCTGCTCCCTGAGGAGGGGCAGGGCTGAACCGAGGCCCTGGGCCCCGGCGGGTGTCGCCGAGGGAGATCCCCTCGCCCTCCCCACGCTGCAAAGGAGGAGTCTGGAGGAGGCGACCTTGGCTGACGCCGTGGGAGGAGCTGAGGGAGAGGAGGGGGGTTTGGGATGGTTTGGGATGGAGGTGAGACCCCTCCGAGGTGGGGACACTGAACTGGGCACTCACGGATGCCACTCCAACACGGGAACACGGAACTGGGCACTCATGGATGTCCCTCAAATGTGGGAACACGGAACTGGGCACTCATGGATGTCCCTCAAATGTGGGAACACAGAACTGGGCATTCATGGATGTCCCTCAAATGTGGGAACACAGAACTGGGCATTCATGGATGTCCCTCAAATATGGGAACATGGAACTGGGCGTTCATGGATGTCTCTCAAATATGGGAACACGGAACTGGGCACTCATGGATGCCCCTTTAAGATGGGAACACGGAACTGGGCACTCATGGATGTCTCTCAAATATGGGAACACGGAACTGGGCACTCATGGATGTCCCTCAAACGTGGGAACACGGAACTGGGCATTCATGGATGTCCCTCAAACGTGGGAACACGGAACTGGGCATTCATGGATGTCTCTCAAATATGGGAACACGGAACTGGGCATTCATGGATGTCCCTCAAACGTGGGAACACGGAACTGGGCACTCATGGATGTCCCTCCAACACGGGAACACGGAACGGGGCACTCACGAATGCCCCTCCAACAGGCAGCAGGAACAACAGATTCCCAGCAGGAGCCCACCAAACTGGGCACTCACGGATCCCCCTCTAAGATGGAAAAACTGAACTGGGCACTCACGGATGCCCCTCTAAGATAGGAACACTGATTTGGGCACGGATAGATGCCCCTCAAATATGGAAACACAGAACTGGGCACTCACGGATGTCCCCAAGCACCTCAGCCATTCCCTGGGCTCCTGCCCAGGCCACCAGCTCAACTGGGAGCTGAACCACTCTCTACCCACCCAGAGCTCCCGTGAGGCCACAGGGAAGGCGGAAAAGCTCCAAAACCTTTCCCCCACAAAGCATTTAACAGATTTTTAAGCTACTTTTTAAAATCTCCCCCAGCTGCTGGTCCAGGAGCTGCGCTCAGCACTCCTCCGGGCCGGGCTGGGGACAAGCCCCCCACAAAAACCTCTCTGCGTTCCCAGCTCACCATTTCCCACCTGGACAAGGAAGGAAATCCAGGGAAATCAGCCCCCTGCAGCTGCCTGGGCCCCGGGACACGGCTGCAGGGGCTGTTTGGGGCTGAGTTTGGAGCAGAGCTCAGCCGGGAAGCGGAGCCGGCGGCATCCAGCTGGAAGAGCAGGGGGAAGAGAACAAGAGGATGCATTCTCCAAGCCCCGGGCCGGCCGTGCCGCGGGCCAAAGCCAACACGGGGCCGGTCCAGCTGCGCCGATCCCGAGTGCCACCGTGCCCGCGGCTCCCGCTCAGCCCGGCCGCCGAATTTTGGAGATTTTGGGAGCTGATCCCGGCGTGGATTTGGTCCCTTTTGTGTCTGGCCTGACAGACACAGCGCGGTGCGTCCCTCCAGCCCCCGGCTCTGGTGGATTTTAGCCTCTCAGCTGGGTTTTTAACGCAGTTTATGCACGCAAAACTTGGCAGGGACAGCACCAAGGGCCACCGACCCAGAGGGGCTCCGGGGGGGCTCAGCTCTGCCCCGCGGAGAAAGTGAGGATTCCCCAAAGTTTTCCACCCCCTTCTCCACGGCCTGATCCCTGCGACCCGCCCGGAGCTGCGGAGCAGCCCGCAGCCCCTCACCCCATCCCTCGGGGGGTTTAACTCACACTCCCCCCCTCCCCGGCTGCTCCCTGGGCTTGGCCCCGGGACAGAAACTGCTGGAGAGTTTGGGATGCGAAATCCCGGCGGGCTCCCGGCAGCTGCTGAGCTCAGGCACAAACACAGCCACAGGAAAACACAGCCAGGGGCACCAACACACGCCGGGACGTTCAGAGTCACACACAGACACTGCCAGGGCACCAACACACGCTGGGATGTTCACAATCACACCCAAACACACCCCCAGACGTTCACAATCACACCCAAACACACACACAGACGTTCACAATCACACACAGACACACCCCCAGACGTTCACAATCAC
>WAAG01007554.1:19326-44233 GCA_013390105.1 Tichodroma muraria | reverse complement strand
AGGCCCCGAATTCTGGGTGGGGGGTCCCAAGGGGGCTGCACATCTCGTGCCCTGGGCTAGTGTCCCCTGTGGTGTCACACACAGCCATGGCCACACACCACCCTGAGCTCCTGCCAGCCCCAGGCACTGTCACACCATGGGGGTGGCCTCCTGCCCCATCCCATTTTCCAACCCCCCCATTTCCTCCCCTTTCTTCCCCCCCCTCCCTTCTCCATTAACGGAATTATGCAGAGCACGCTGGGGGCTCGGAGAGGCTGGGAAAAGCACTATTTAAAGAACTGCCTTGCCAAAAATAGCGCCCCAAAGTTGGGCTCCCAGGACCACGCTCAGCCACCAGAATAAGTGGCCTGGTTTCCAAGCAGCCCCGTGTCTCCCGGGGAGGTGGCACAGCCCATGTGGGGACAAACCCCCCTGGCAGCACCTGCCTTCCTTCCACACCTGTGGCACCTCCCCTCACCCACAGGGACACTTTGGGATGAGAGGGGAACTAGCTTGGGGGCTTGATTTCCACCTGGATGCACGACTGCTATTTGGGAAGGGCGTTCCAAACGGACTCCCCGGGCGGGTGGTTAAGAGTCCCCAACCCTGCCACCCTCTCCTGAGGGGAGCANTCTGCCCACCCAGCTCTGCTCTCCCCCTTCAGCTTTTTTTTTTTTTTTTAATATATATTTTCTTTTTTGAAAAATTTTTTTTCCCTCCTCCCCTTTTGCTTTCCCTCCCCTCTTTAAGCCCCAGTAATTGCTTTCAACCTCTGGCTTCGGCGAGGCGTGGGGGGCGGGATGGATGGCAGGGATGGCCTGGNCCCCAAAGTTGGGCTCCCAGGACCACGCTCAGCCACCAGAATAAGTGGCCTGGTTTCCAAGCAGCCCCGTGTCTCCCGGGGAGGTGGCACAGCCCATGTGGGGACAAACCCCCCTGGCAGCACCTGCCTTCCTTCCACACCTGTGGCACCTCCCCTCACCCACAGGGACACTTTGGGATGAGAGGGGAACTAGCTTGGGGGCTTGATTTCCACCTGGATGCACGACTGCTATTTGGGAAGGGCGTTCCAAACGGACTCCCCGGGCGGGTGGTTAAGAGTCCCCAACCCTGCCACCCTCTCCTGAGGGGAGCAGCCAAAGCACGGGGTGACAAAGAGGCGGCTTCTCGTCCCCGTGTCCGTGGGGGCTGGGGTGAAACACCCACCTGTATCTCCAGCTGCTGTACCACTTGCATCTGGACTCGACACTGGGCCGTGCTTCGGTCATCAAGTGCATGTTCTGTGTTGAGGTGTCTGGGGAGGAGAACACGGAGGCTTGGTTAGGCCTGGGCATGCCCAGGACTCAGCCCCTCCGCTGGGGCCACACCTGGGATCAGCCCTGACCTGCAAATCGCTCAGGGATGCCCCAGCACCGATGCCCAAAGTGCAGAGCTTTGTGAGCAAAGCTCACAAAGAGCAAAATGGGCTGAGCACGAGGGAAACTGAGGCACGGAGGCGGCTGAGCGAACCCGGCTCTGCTGCCACCACCCCAAATCTGGGCTGGAGGGTGGCTGAGACACTCAGCCCCTCCGCTGGGGCCACACCTGGGATCAGCCCTGACCTGCAAATCGCTCAGGGATGCTCCAGCACCGCTGCCCAAAACGGGGTGAGCACGAGGGAAACTGAGGCACGGAGGTGGCTGAGCAAACCCGGCTGTGCCACCACCCCAAACCCAGGCTGGAGGACACTCAGCACTACCCGAGGCAGCCTCGGGGTGTTCAGGAGCAGCCTCTGGCAGGGGGAAAGCCCATGGATTCTCCTGGAGCAGGCTGCTGGCAGGAGGTGCCAGGAGGACCTGAGGAGCGGGTTCCCAGGACAAAGGCAGCGTCATGGGAGGTCACCTTACACGGGCTAAGGAGAGCCCTGAGGGCACAAGGTGGCATTGTCAGGCTGCTCCTCACCCTGCCACTTTCCTGCCTTTGTTTAGGAAGCACCAGGGCCCCCTCCCTCCTCCTCAGGGAGGGGAAGGGCTCCTGGTGACAGGGTTGTCACTTGCTGCAGAGCCAGGGACATCCTGGCATCACCTCGCCCCCAGACCCAGCAAAGCACCAGCCTGGGGACACAGCCAGCCCCAAGGATGTCACAAGGCCAGGTCGTGTCCTTGCTGGGGTGGGCACTAACCCGGGGGTCCTCCCTGGAGGAGCGGGATGGTTTGGAGGGGGGTTCTGGGCAGACAGCACCCTTGGAACACCCCAAAAGGTGACGCTGGGGGGTCCCAGGGACCGTGTGCCAGATGTTCCCCAGGACTAAGGCTGAGACATCCCAGGAGAAGGCGCCTCAGGAGCCCTCTTCCAGGCTGGCTCCGGATGTGGAGGACGGCAGGAGCCTCTTCCAGCCCCAGCGTGCACAGGCAAGTCAGGCAAGCAGGCCCTGCTGCCAAACCCATCTGTGAGCAAAGCCCCCAGAGCCTCAGCCCTGCTCCTCTCCCTGCACGGCACAGCCAGGGCTTCTCCAGGGGAAAAAGCTACCAGAGCCAAGTGGGAACGGGGCCATTTCCCACTGACCCTCATCAACCACGGCAACAAGGCCACGCTGCCCCCTCCCACCCCAGCACAGACCACCCGAGCTGCTCCACGGAGGGGATGCCCAGAGGAGGCTCCAAGCTGCTGCCCAGACTCAAGGCAGGTTCCAGGCTGCAGCTGGGCTTGGCCTTTGGGAGCTGCGAGTTTTCTGTCTGTCTGTCCCACACTCCCAACGCGTGCCCACGTCGGCAGGGAGGGGACAGTAACCCTTGCCCAGTGCTGCTGGGAGGCTGCCCTTGTGCCCAGGGGGACAGGCAGGTGGGACACAGGGAGCCTGGCTGGCACAGCACGGCTCTGCCAGCCCTGTGACCCAGCCCTGGGCCTTCCTTGCCAACTCCAGCTCCAGCTCCCAGCCTGGAGCTTGCTCATCTGCCCCGTGCCACTCGAACATGCCCTGCCAGGCAGAAGGAGATGCCTTATCTGGGTTCACCCCATGACTCAGAGGCAGAGGAAGGAGGACACAGGAGGCTGAATCATCCTCTCACTCATCCCCCAGCTGCCTTTGCACCTCCTCATCCTCCTGGGCAAGGCCTCTGCTCAGCTCCTTCCCTGGGAAAGAGTGGGTTGGCACAGTCCAAGGGATGTTCCCACCAGAGCCAGCCCTGAGAGCGTGGCAGAGGACAGAGGGCGAGTTTGGGAAAGCCCAAAACGCGCCCGCCTTGGAGCCCAGCAGACAGCCGGGGAGGCGGGGGAAGGAGCCCGCCAGCCCGTCAGCTCCTTCTGATGTCTTTGCTAAAAATCCCGGCTACAAAGAGATCTAATTGCAAATGAACTAATTAAGTAAACCTCTGACGAAGCGTGAAAACAATTTGTTTGACCCTGACGCTAGCAGAGGGCTCTCCGACAGCAGAGTTAATCAGTCAGCGCCGGAGCCCACAAGCGGTGTCAGCGGTGCCATCTGCCATCTGCTGCCTCCCCCCGCGCCCCCCAGCAGGGCTGCCAGCCCCCCTCGCCTGCTGCCGGCGCCTGCCTGCGCTCTGGCCTCCTCCAGATCGTTCACTCACCCAACGGTTTGCCTTGGAAGTGCTCATAAAGCTCCATTCCACCTCTGCCATGGGCAGGGTCACCTCCCGCTCCAAGCCAGCCCGGCCTTGGACACTTCCAAGGATGGGACAATACCAGCAGCAACCCCTGCTTGTTGTTTTCTCCTTGTCCATGCGGTCACCCAGCTCTGGGTACACACTTTGGGATGTCTGAACCAACTCCCCGGATCTTCTGCTTCACCAGCTCCATTCTGTCCCAGCTTGAGAGAGAAAACCCTCCCCCAAAAAAGGTGACACTTACTTGACAAACTGCCCCAAGTCCTCACAGAGGGTTTCGCAGCCAGGCCACTTGCACTCTCCGTGGCCGTAGAGCGGGTGGGAGCCGGGGGTCTCTTCGTGGGAAGAGCTGCACAGGAGGGAAAGGGGCCTTCAGATGGGGCAGCTAGGATGCTCCAGCATTCCCAGGCATGGGGACAGCCCTGGGGCACCCATGGGAGACCCCACAGTGACGGCTCCCTGTCCTCTGTGGGTGCAGCAAAACAGTGCCAGGCCTCTTTCATGCGGAGGGCAGAAACCCTCCAGCCCTCCCAGCCCTGTGGGTGATGGATCCCGGCCTCTTCCACCTCTCCAGGAATAAAACCACAAAGTGCCAGGGCCCGACCCGGCTCTACCTGTCCCTTCTCGGCGTGTGCATGGTGCTCTGTCCATTGGGCAGAGGGTGATGGGAAATGGGAGGCGAGACCTTGGCGGCCGAAAACGAGGTAGAGTTGGAGGTGTTGGTGGTGAGGTCAAGACCTTCCTGCTTAATGCTGTCCTCGACGGGCTGGGCGGCCGTGACCTCCTTCCAGAGCTGCTGCAGGTCTGAGGGGCAAACAGCTGTGCCACAGGAGAGTGACCAATGTCAGCAGGGACACGAGGCAGCACCCAGGGCTTCCTCCCTGCTCCCTGCCTCCCCAAATCTCACCCAGCACTGGGAGAGCATCACCTGGAGCTGCGCACAGCAAGGGCAGCCTGCACAGCCCCATTGGGAAACCCAAACCAAGGCACCTGCAGCACCCCCAGAGCTGTTCCCAGAAGGGAGGAGAGCCTGGCCTCCCAAATCCTGGCACACTTCTGCCAGAGGAAGAGGTGCCCCAAATCCTGACACACCCCTGCCAGAGGAAGAGATGCCCCAAATCCTGACACACCCCCCTGCCAGAGGAAGAGGTGCCCCAAATCCTGACACACCCCTGCCAGAGGAAGAGATGCCCCAAATCCTGACACACCCCTGCCAGAGGAAGAGATGCCCCAAATCCTGACACCCCCCTGCCAGAGGAAGAGGTGCCCCAAATCCTGGCACCCCCCTGCCAGAGGAAGATGTGCCCCAAATCCTGACACCCCCCTGCCAGAGGAAGAGATGCCCCAAATCCTGACACCCCCCTGCCAGAAGAAGAGATGGGAAGAGATGCCCCAAATCCTGGCATCCCCCTGCCAGAGGAAGAGGTGCCCCAAATCCTGGCACCCCCCTGCCAGAGGAAGATGTGCCCCAAATCCTGACACCCCCCTGCCAGAGGAAGAGATGCCCCAAATCCTGACACCCCCCTGCCAGAAGAAGAGATGGGAAGAGATGCCCCAAATCCTGGCATCCCCCTGCCAGAGGAAGAGGTGCCCCATCCCTGCACCCCTCTGCCACAGGAAGCCGGAGCCCAACCCCGCATGGCTCCAACGCTGACACGGTCACCCCCCTAACTTTGGGGGCACCACAAAACCCAACACCACAGCCCCTCCCCAGCTCCCCTCACCCCGAGCTGGGCAAGCTCCAGCCCAGGAACCCCCCCAGGCCTTGGGTCCTTACCTTGGGGCAGGGTCTGCAGGGGCACCGTGCCCTGCCCCGGCGGGAGGCTCACCAGGCCCTGGCGCTGCAGGTTTAACAGGTGCTGCTGCTGGAGCTGCTGCATCTGCAGGAGCTGCTGCTGGAAGGCCAGCTGCTTGTTCCCCAACGGCTGCCGAGACAAAAGGAGGGACAAATCCAAGCCTCATTCCCGGCCTGGCAGGGCAGGCGGGGGTTGGAGGCCGCAGCGAGGGGCGCTGGCAGCGAGGGGTGGCAGCGGCGGGGACACCGCGCTCGGCGGTGCCTCCATCCTGCTGCGGGGCCTGCTCAGCTCCCGGCAGAGCCGGACGGAGGCTTTGATCTGTCGGAAGAGGAGGGGAAGGAAAGGGAAAAGGGGAAGGGAAAAATAAAGCGCTGGAAAGAAAGGGAGAGAGAGGAGCTGGGGGCTCGCTCGGAGCTGTGCCGGGAGGAACCCGCAAAGCCCGGCTGGGGGGTCCCACGGGGGAGGCTCAGCTGCGGGGCTGGTATGAAAAAAAGGGGGGTCCCAGAAGGCAAAAGGCACAGAACCCTCCCGGAAGGCAGAAATTTATCCCTGTTTGTCAAAAATGACTGCTGCGAGCCTTTTCGTGGTGAGGGGCTGAAACCGGCGCAGGGGAGGGGTGCCCAGCGGCAGTGTCCCCACCCCGGCCACAGGCACCCCCCCAAGAAGGTGACTCTCCCCCACCCCCTGGAGCTGGCCAGGCTCTGACCAGCATCGCTGGCCCTAAACTAGTTAGGCAGGACGGGTCCCTGGGGAGGCGCCGAGAAATCCATGAGAATTAAGTGAAGGGGAGAGAATTCAATTAGGGCTGGGGACAGGCAGCTGCTAATCCGAGCCGGCCCGGGGAGCGGAGCTGCCCCGGGGCTGCCCGGCCTCATTAGTGGGGCAGGCGGCTCCGTGACCCCGTGAACCCCCCCAAACCCCCCTGTTCGGGCAGACGGTGCCGGCGGGGAGCGAGGAGCCGTGCTGGGGCACATCCCCCCCTCGCTGCACTCTGCAGCCCCCCAAAGGAGAATTTCCCCGTCCGTGTTGTCGCTGAGGAGCACAAGAGCTCTGCAGGCAGGATGGTCTTGTTTTGTGAGCATCGTGGGGATTCAGGCCCCCCAGGCACTGGGAATTCCAGGGAACTGGTGATCCCCGAGGCTGCATTAACAGGGAACAGCAGACAGACTCTCCGTGGCAATCCCAGTCCATGACTGAGTTTGGAGATGCAGGTTGATCCCTGTGGATGCTGTTGGTGCTCAGCCTTGGCTTTGTGAATTTTGATGGTGAGGACGGGCTCCAAACCCCTCTCTGCAACATCAGGCATGACCACGAGTCCTGTCTAGGTTACAGACGGAGTTTAATTCCAGCTCCTCAGCCTCAGAGAGATGTGTGGACTCTCCCTGTCCTCTCCACCTCTTGGCCACAGCGGAATTGCCTCCCCAGAGTCAGATCTGGATCCTCCCTGGCTCCGTCTCAGCCCTGCACCTCTGAGGCTTAAAGATCAAGGCACAAATCAAAGCAATTCCTGCTCAGTGAAGAGAAATCCCTGACTCCTGAGCCACGAGGCCTCCAGGCCATGGGATCAGCAGGATGGAGGGAAAAGGGCAGGACCAGGCTGCAGCCCGAGGGCTTTAACATCGCTTCTCTGTCCCCCAGGGTGTCCCCTCCCGGCGAGGGGAAGCTCTGCCACCGTGAGGGATGGACACGCTGTCCTTGCCTTGGTTAGAAACAGCAGCTGGGAAGGGATGGGAAGGGATGGGATGGGACAGGACGGGATTCTCCTCCTCTTCCCGGCTCCACCACCGCCCTCCCCGAGGGCCCCGGGGCAGGCCCGAGCTCTGCTCCAACACAGCCTCATCCACGTCACTTCCAGGCTGTGGTGCTCGGAGTGGATGAGGTCAGGAGGATCCCTGGGCACGTTGCCTGCATCCCACAGCCCAGCCAGGCTCTCCTGACCTGGCCTGGCTGGATTCAGACCCCCTGAGCCCCCTGGGCAGCCCTGACCCACATGAAGCTCTGGCAGGGACGCTGCTGAACCTGGTGATGTAAGGTTGAACCTTCACGTGCCTCAAATCCATGTCCCTCCAGCTTCCACAGACCAGGAGCAGGAGGAGCAGCCCCAGAAACACAAATCCAAGCCAAACCAAGGCCTGATCCTGTGGGGAAGCCAATCTGCCACCCCTAGGGAACAACTGTGGCACCACAGACCTCTAAACCCCTGAGTGATGGGTGAAGAGGTGCAGAGCCACCCACCAGCCCACGGGCTCCAAGCCAAGCTTTCCCTGGAGAAACCAGGCTGGGGAGAGCCTGGATGACAGCCCCAGCTTTCCCAAAAATCTCACACCCCGATTCCTGTTGGAAAAGCCACTCCCAGAGGAGCTGGGGCCGGATCCAGAGCTTGGCTCCCCCAGCCCATTCCCAGCTCATTTCTGTGTTGGGGCCGAATCCAGAGCTTGGCTCCCCCAGCTCATTCCCAGCCCATTCATTCCCAGCACATTCCCGGCGTGGTGCTGGGGGTCTGCAGCATCGCCGTGCATTAGATGCAGCTGAGTGGGTGCAGCTACCGGGGCAAGAGGCGCCGTCACTTTGATTTATGAGCACATCAGGAGGAGTTTGCTCCGTGACACGAGGGACTGACAGCAGCACTTCATTAAGCTGACACCGGGGTTAGGCGCCAGCAGCACCCCCTCCCCACCCTGCCTGCCTCAGGAGAGGGACAACCCCTGCCCTCGGCAGCTTTGGGGAGAAACGGAGACCCTCCCAGGGGATTTTGGGGCGTCTGCACCCCGTTGCTGCTTGGAGGAGCCAAGCATCCTGGGAAGAGCAGGATGGGAGACACGAGGGTGAGGGGCTGCACCACAGCTCCTTGTTTCCTCCACACCCAGGATGCTGCTGGAGGCTGGGGGGTGGCCCTCACACCCCAGCACAGGAAAATGCTCCAGGATGGGCTGGGATGTGCCGCAGCTCAGCCCCATCCTGGCAGGATGCATGAATCCATGGATCAGCTGTCTTACTCTGCCCCTTCCTCATTCCCCCAGTGAGCTGGAGCACCCATGGACACAGAGCATCCCCGTGTCCATCTTAGGGACGGGATGCTGCTGGAAGGCTCTTCCCACTCACTTCCATCCTCTTGTCTGTCCTCCCCTTCTCTGGGACACCCGCAGCTGTGCTGCCCCCAGGGATATCAGAGCTGCTCATCCTGGAAATGCTGCCCCAGCTCCCAGTGATATCAGAGCTGCTCCTCCTGGAAATGCTGCTCCTCCTGGAAATGCTGCCCCTGCTCCCAGGGATATGAGAGCTGCTCCTCCTGGAGATGCTGCCCCTGAACCCAGGGATATCAGAGCTGCCCCAGCTCCCAGGGATATCAGAGCTGCCCCTCCCAGAGATGCTGCCCCAGCTCCCAGGGATATCAGAGCTGCTCCTCCTGGAAATGCTGCCCCTGCTCCCAGGGATATCAGAGCTGCTCCTCCTGGAAATGCTGCCCCAGCTCCCGGGGATATCAGAGCTGCCCCTCCCGCAGATGCTGCCCCTGCTCCCGGCTCCCTCCTGTTGCCCTTCCCACCTGCGGATCCCGCTCCGAGCTGCTGACTCACAGCAGCGCCGAGAGAAGCCCTTGGAATGAGGTGAACCCTTGGAAGGTGCTGGGTTTACAAGTCCTGCAGTGGGGCTGGAATTAAATCCGGCCGTGGATTTCCACGTAAGATCCAAGCTGTGGATGGCTCTGTGGAGGCATCCCAGACACTCCAGCTCTTCCCTGAGTTTCAGGGAAGCCACAACATCACCATTCCCAGCAGGCAAACATGAACACAGACTTTAGGAACACCAGCTACCCAAATTTTTGGGGCGAAACCAAAGTTTATCCAAGGATTTTGAGGAAGGGAAACACCAACATCCCCTTGCTGGGACCCCCTCAGTGCTTTTCCCAGAGGGAAATCTGGACACACACCCCTCCAGCAGCATCCAACACCCCTTCCCCCCCCCAGCTACACCCTTTCTTGTTGGATAAATTTCCCGTCTCCTCTGTACCATTTAATTAAAAGTTAACACGTGCTTTTTAAAGCGGGGCCCTGCTAAGCAAGCGCTTTGTTTGAGCTTAATTATATCCCTGCTCGGTGCTGCAAGAGAACATCACCAGGGCCAGCAGGAAAGTCCTTGAGGAAGCTCACATTTACGCCTCCCCCATTTCCCGGAGCACCAGCAGCTCCTGGAGACGGCTCCGATAACCCTGACCCTGTAAATGCACCAGCACGCCACAGCGAGAGCCTGGCTGAGGCTGGAGCAGGTGACCCTGAGCCACTGCAGCCACCCTGGTCCCCTGATGCCAACGTGGCTTTGCCAGTGAGGCCCCCCTGTGCCACCCCAACACACAGTCTGCGCTTAAAACCTTCCATCCCTGCCGAAAAGCAGAGTTTCAAGTGCTGGGTGTCCATCAGGGTGCTGGATTTTGGGGGGAGTGATGGCCGTGAACAGCCCCAGTACCTCTGCTTGTACCAGGGACGTGGAGGGAGTGGCTCAGGAACACGTCCCTTGTCACTGTGAGCCCGTGGAAGGACACTCAGTGGAGGGGCAGCGATGCCAGACATGGATTCTGCAAAACTGCACTGCAAAAACCCCAAGTGAAGCACTTTAGGAAGAGAGAGGGGCAAAAATACCCAAGGAAAAGGAAGGGAGCGGTGCTGTCTGCTGGTTGGGCTCTGTCCCCAGGCTCCACGTGACCAGCACGTCCCCAAAACACGGCCAGAACCCCCTCGGGGGCAAAGCCTGCTGTGTAAAGGGAGTTCTACAAGATCACAGGGGCAGAAAATGAGTCTCCACCAGGCACTGACCTGCCCAGCACTGCCAGGGTGGTCCTGAGGGGCTGGGAGCCCTGCCCACCTCCGAGTCTCCTGCTGGAAAAGCCCTTTCCTGGGGCTGTTTCCCACATTCCCTGGGCTTTGGAGAGCCACCCCCCCCTTGCAGGGAAAGCCCTGCTCTGGTTGCCACCTGACCAGCCCTGCCCAGTCACCAGGGCGCTGTGCCAGCTCAGCCAGGACTGGGCTGCCCAAGCTGAGCCTGGCAGGGCAAGGGCTGGGCTGAGCTTTCTCTGATCCCACCACGGGGGGATTTGGGGAGCCCTCACCCTGTGCTGGGGGGCTGGGACCTGTCCCTGTCACCAGGGAGTGTCCAGTGGCCCCTCCAGTGCCGTTGCCCCACACTCCACATCTTGTGGATGCACCAGATTGCAGAGAGGGAGGGAGAGGAGGAGGAAAAGGAGGAAGAACAACAACTCCCAGTGACTGGACTGGCTACCCTGGCACCTCCAGAGCAGGAGGTCCCACTCCCATGGGCTCCCCGGGGGTTGTCCCACACCTTGTTTTGTGCTGGTCCCCCTTTAATTTGCTGCCAGCCCTGCTGGCCCGGCGCCCTCCAGGTGAGCTCACCTCTTTGGGTTGCTGCTTTCCCGCTTGCTGCTGGGTCAGCAGCTGCAGGTGAAGCTGCTCCTGCTGCTTCTTGTAGTATTCCTGCAGCTGGGAAGGGGAAAGAGCAAGGGGATCAGCAGTGGAACCACCCCGTTCCCACCTCACCACCCCGTGCCCAGCTCCAAGGCTTTGCCACAGCCTCGCCAGCTCCTGGCACTGTCACCAGGGCAGCCTCCCCGTGTCACCCGGTGCAGGGTGGGAGGCAAAGGACCCACCCGGGGAGTCAGGGCAGCAGAGTAACCCTGGGCACACATTCCCAAGGGCTCTGGATCCCCGTGGCCCTCGAACCCTCAAACACCACCAATGCCCACCCTGCTGTTTATTTTAATGCCAACCCGCTGCCCCTCGAGAGAAAAGCAGGCTGGGGTGCTCTGGTACATCACCGAGCATTTCAGGGTGGGGAAACCCCAGTTTGGGCATGGTGGGACCCCAAAACACCCCCAGCAAGTGCCGTGAGAGCCAGCGGGGTCCCAGCTGGGGAGGACCAGGAGCAGCCACAACCCCTGGCCTGGGAGAGCCGGGGGTTCAGCCCTGCTGTCAAAACAGGCCCTCAAATCAAAGCAGAGGCATTTGCTGGGCCATTAAAACAGGGATAAACCCCCTGGATCCACAGGGAGCCACCAGAGAGGGTCCCAGTGTCCACAGGCAGCGCTGGGACCTGCCGGCATCGCCACCAGCTCTCACCCCGGCCCCTAAATAAACCGTGGGTGATGGATTTGCTGCGTGCAGGGAGGGGGAGAAAGGCACGGGGAGGTCAGCGAGACCCCCCCCAGCCCCCTGGCAGGGGCTCAGGAATGTCCCTGGGGATGCCGGGAAGCCTTTATCAGCTCGGGGCTGCCAGCAGCGAGTGGCTGTTTGTGTCTTTGTGTCGGAGAACAGGTTTGGAGGGGCTGGGTGTTTACCCCCGAGCCAGCCCGAGCCAGGGCGCTGCGGCGTGGCCGGGCTGGGAGCAGGAACATTGGGTCAGGGGTGAGAGGTGTGATGTTTGGTTTGCTGCCGGTGGAGAATGTGAGCTATTCCGGCCTGGGTTGTTTAATTTGCAGTCAAACGTGTTTCTTTATCCGGCTCCAAAGAGGCTTGTGGAAGGACCCACCCAGGGTAGTGTTTACCCTTTGTTCTTTCCCTGGGGCCAACCTTGAATCCTTATCAGCCTGTTTGGAGTAAACAGGTACTGGAGGCAGGAGGAAGGGTGTGGAGGATGCTTGTGGGGTTTCTCCCTCTCTCCCTCCTTCCCGCAGGCAGGAGGTGTTTACCCGAGCAGACCAATTTCGTTTCAGAGTGGAAATCTGTTTTTTTCCTTCTCCTTCATTTTTTTCCCTCCCCATTCAACTAAAATCTCTGGAAAAGCTGAGCAGGGCCATGAGAAACAAACCTCAGCTCTGGAGCTGGACACAGGCACCTGCCCAAAGCCCAGCAGTGGCCACAGGGCCTCTGCTTGGGGCACATTGAACCGAGAGCATCCACCCCGACCCCGGCTTTTCCCAGGAGCTGGGCAGCCCCAAAGCAGCCAGGAATTTTGTAGGTCTTGAGACCCTGGCTCAGGGTGGCAGCACCAGCCCTGTCAGCACCTGCAGCTCTTTTCATCCCTAGACGTGCTGGGAATCCCAAAGGAAACACGTGGGAAGCAGAAGGAGGAAAGGACCCCTTTTTTCTGCCTCCAACAAACTCCAGCATTCCCAGCCCCCGGTGGGAATCTCCTGGCTGCATTCAGCCGCGGTGCAGCCTTACCTGTTGCAGCATTATCGCCTGCTGCTGCTGCAGGAGGGCCTGGAGCTGGGGCGGGGACAGGATCTGCTGCATCTGCTGCGGCGTGATCATCTGCGGGGACATCATGGCCACGGACACGGGGACCTGCGACAGCAAGGACACGTCACCACTCCCAGCCCCGACCTGAGAAACTCGCCCCAGAGGCCAGCAGCGCCTCTCCCAGAGCACCATCTGTGTCCCCCACACCTCTGGATGAAGTCCCTGGCCACGGGTCTGTCCCCTGGGATATGGCAACGGCAGGGAGATGTCCCATGGAGCTGCTGGCACCAGGATGAAGCTTCCTGAACCGTGAGCTCCCCTCCTACCAAGCTGAGGGCTCTTCTCTAAATGCAGTTTAGCTGGGGGAACTGGGCACCAAACCACAGCTCCCTCCCCTGCTGGGAGCATGGGAAGGGTGGAGGGAAACGCCAGGGAAGTGGGAAGATACTGATCACCCAAATAACTCTGCAGAGCAGAGCGCTGAGGAAGAGGTTACAGGGTTCTCCAGACACATCAAAGCTTTACCTCCAGCTGACACCAGTAACTCCCGAAATTACTGTGCCAAGAGGAGGGAGGGCCGAGGGAACCTGCCAGCCCCTGCCTTTGGTTATCAAAACACGGGTCCACGCCCCCAGCAAAGCTCCTGGGAAGGTGTTGGTGATGGATCCCAGCCCTGCTGGGTCCTGCCCAGGTGGAGAAATGCCCAGATGGAGCCATCAGGAGCTGCCTCGTCCCGGCCTTTCACTGATCCCACTGGCCCAAAGCCCTTCCCGAGGCTCTGGACACGGTTAGGGCCTCGCTGTAATTTAATGACCCTCCTGGATGCCTCATATTCCTGGGAAAGCAAGTAAGAACTGCTGGTCAGGAGCCACCAGCAGCCACGGGCTCTTCCAGGGGATCCCAGGAAGAGGCAGCAACTCCTTGGCAGGTGGGATGAGGCAGAGCACAAGCCAGGATCCAGCTGCATGCCAAGGACTCGGCTCTGATCCAAACTCCTCAGCCCCTCACCCCTCAGGACCACAAAGAGCAGGGAAACCCAGCAAAGTCCCATTGAGAGCCTGGTTCCTGCCAGCCCCCCCTGCCCAGCGATGCCCAGACTGCCCAGTCTGGATCCCTTCCAGCCACTCCAGCGGGGAAGGGACCACAGGTGGCCCCGTGCAGCCCCTCCCATCTGTGATGGGCGTCCAGCTGACCTTCAAGGGAGATTGCAAAGCCTTATCTATTTACTCAGGCATTCTGCTGCAGGGAGGCGTCGGACACGGGGCCAGCTCTGTTTGTCACCAGCGTTTCCCCCTCCAGCCACCTCCGTGGCGGAGCTATTGATCGATTCCTCTGAGTTCCCACCCGAGGGCTGGAGCTCAGGAACGAGCCCCAGCACCCTGCAAGGCTCTGGCACTCACCAGAGAGCCCCGAGCCCCCCGTGAAGAGCACCAGCACCCAGTGAAGACTGGTGGAAGCACCCAGGTGCTCCCAGTCAGCTGTGCCAAGCCCCGGGCGAACATCTGGGCAGGAGGGAAGCTGGCGAGGAGAGCGAGGTGCACGCCCAGGAGCGCCGCTAATTTCCCTCTGCCAATTCATCAGCCGGCAACGTGCTCGGAATGAGAGCCCCTAATTAATTGCTCCTCCACAACCCCCCCAGCCCGGGCGGGCTCCCCGCCCCCTCCCGCGGCCCCTCGAACACGTTTGCTGGCATTTTCAAATCGGAGGCATCCTAATTACCGGAGAGTTATAACACCTTCCATTTCTCGCCCAGCGGACTGACACCCTGTCAAGAGCAAAGAGAATTGCCAGAGGTTTTGACAACACTAATTGCCCCTATAATCTAAAAACACAAAGGAGAGGCGATTAGTCGAGAGGGCCCCAGCTCTCGATCCGACACGAGGTTTTCACAATGTTACAAGAAAACAAAAGTGACGCTTTTTAGAGTTTGATGGCTGCTAACAAAAGCAGAATTATATTTTCATACAACCTTTGTCTGCATTAAATGGCTTTTTTTTTTTCCTCCCCCCTCTGTGCTCGGAAGCGGAGCTGACACGTAGAAATGGTGGCGGATCCGTGTGGGGGTGAGGTGGGAATGGGGTGAACTTGAGAGGAGCATTTGGGCTCTGCTGCTTCCTTGGTTCCCGTGAAGAATTCCCCCACAGCGTGGAAAATGTTCCTCTCACAGTTAAGGTTTCCAGGGAAAGCAGCAACTTTTAGTAAAAGAGGAAATTCCCACTTACAGGCGGTTTTGCTCCCATTCATCCCACGCGCCGGTGCTGGGAATATTCCAGCGCTGCCTTGACCCCGGTGTGGGTCAGCAAACCCCAGTGCTGGGGGCTCACTGTCCCAAGCTCTGGTGACAGTGCCAGCAGCCTCTGGGGGGGACAGGGAGAGCTGCTGCTGTGGCAAAACGAGATGGGGATGGAAATCGGGTTGGAAATGTCCACCCCAACCTGGCCGCAAGCCCCACGGGGACACACCACGGGGCGGCCCTGCACACTCCTTCCTTCACCTGCAGCCGTGGCCCTCAGTGCCAAGATTCCCCACGGCAGGGAACGAGGCCAGACTGGCATCCCTGGATAACAGCAGGATCTGAGCAGCAACGGCCTCAAAATCTGGGATGCAGGCGGTCAACGTGAGAGCTGTGAGGGGTGAGTGAGTGTCACCCAGATGAGGGGTGTCACCCAGCTGCCACCACCCTCGGGCACCAGAGCAGCACAGGGGCTGTGAGGGGTGAGTGCCACCCAGCTGCCACCACCCCCAGGCACCGGAGCAGCCGGGAAACGTCCTTGCAGCCGGCACATCCCTCGGGAAGCGGGTCCCGGCAGCAGCCCCGGAGCAGCAGCAACGGTGGCTGGGGACCAGCCCGACGCGTCACGAGCTGGCATCTGCCAGACACCGAGTCAGGAAGGGTTTGACTCACGCCTTGGCCGGCTGCCACCCTGCAGAAACTGCTTACTAACAGCTCTGGCTGCTCCCAGAAACACCCGGCGCTGCTCCGGCCGGCCAGCGGCATCTCCAGGGGCTGCTTTTCCAGGCGGGCCCGGCTGTAATCCCCGTGCCAGAGGACGGGGCGGGAGCAGCAGGCGGTGGGTGGAAAAGCAGGCAGGTATTCCAAGGAATATTCCCTCCCCGAGCCAAAGCCAGCTGAGGGAAGCGGGACTTGGCCGCGTGGAATGAGGCAGGACGGGGAGCGAGGCTCTTGAGAAAACTTTTCCTAGGTTTTTCTGGGTTGTTTTTACGGGAATTGGATGGAACTCCCAGGCGCGAGGCAGAGAGGGGAAAGCCGCGGCCCGGCGGCCTTGGCTCGCAGCGCCACGGGATTGTCATCAGAGGGACGGTGCCCTCCTGACCCCGGGGACAGCTGGCTTGGCACGGCCTGGGGACATCCTCCGTCAGCCTCCAAACATCCCTGCTCCGGCCGTCACCCGGGCCGGGAGGTCACCGCGGAGCCACCGCGTCCCCAAGGGCCGAACGTCACCGCCACTACGGGAAGGGGCAGCTCCTGGTCCACGCCTCAGGCACGCAGCCCAGGCCTCGTGCCACGCATCCCTGCTGGCTCTGGGATCATGGGGATGAGCGCCCCTCTCTCTCTCTCTCTCCAGAGGGTGCTCCTGGTTTCCTGCAGAGCTCAGGGCTGCACATCCCTGCTCTGATCCATTCTTGGGGTTTAACTCTCAGTTAGAAACAGCAGAAAACGTGTTCGTACTGTTTTTCCTAGTTTTAAGCGCTCTTTTCAAATCCAAACCCAATAGAAACAAACCGAGGAGGATGGGAACAGAAGGGGGGAAACAACCACGGAAAGCAGCTTCGAGTTGTGCTGTTTCAGAGGCAGGGGATGAGCAAATCCCACCCCAGAGCATCCAACTCTCCCAGGAGAAGAGCAACCCCAGTCCCCCTGGCACATCCTGGCCTCCCTTCCTGCACTCAGCATCCCTGGGTAAGCTCCAAGATCCAGCTGGCTCAGACAGCCTGGGAGGGCTCCCAGTGCCCGGGGCCAGGCAGCGATGCCACTGACACCGAGGTGACGCCAGCCACGGCTTACGAACCCCACAGAGGGTTTGGCACAGGGCCACCCAAACGCTGCTGTGCCGCCTCTGGACCTCACCAGGCCGGGATGAGACAATGCACTAAAATCTGCCCAGGGTCAGAGGAGAAATGAGGCTCAGCCCCCACGTGCCAGGCTGGGTTTTGAGGCTGTGGGTGGTTTCAGGAACAATTTTAGGAATATTCTGAACAGCCCCAGCACCAAAGGCTCGAGTGCCCTGGGTGGCGTGGCAGCAGGGTGAGGGGACACCAGCATGGAGGACACCAGGCCCTGATGTTCAGCTTCGTGTGAAGAAAAGGAGGAATCAATCCCCAGCATGTTCAGCCCAACGTGTATCCTCGTTAGACCATCCTCATTAGCGCATCCTCGTTAGCGCAGCCTTCCCGCTGGGGAGGCCCCAATCACACCTGGCTGGGCTCCAGTCGCTGCTTGGGGACAGTGGCAGCAGAGGTGACAGCACTGAGCCCCCTCCTCAGCGAGGCCCTGCTCCCCAGCACCACCCGGGCAGGGTCCCCACATCCCCTGCGTGGGCACAGCTCTCACACCAATGATTCCACAGGGATTAAAGGTACTTTGCTCCTCTGTCAACCCAAAACACCAATCCCAGAGCGAGATGGTGGTAGTGGCAGAGGGCTGGCAGAGCTGGGGGCTTTGGGATGGAGCAGGAACAGACAGGGATGCTCCAAGTTGAAATGGGAAAACCTCGGCGCAAGCTCAGACGGACAGGTTGCTGGATTTTTTTTTTCCTGGAGAGGGAACGCAGAAGGGCTGGTATTGATCTGTCTTCATTACCCATTTCACTCAAGTTTCAAATCAACAAAATACACTTTTCCGCTCTGCTGCCCTCCCCGCTGCAGCAGACAAAAGAAAAGCAATTTCCCGCAGTTTGCTCCAAACTCCTCTCTTCCCCGGGCGCCCTCCAGCCCCTCTCCCCTTCCAGCCACTCGATCCCAGCAGAGGCTGGGAGACCCCCAGCTCTGAGGGTGCCCAAAGAGGGCACCCCGTCATTCCCAGGTGCCTCCAGGCACTGACAACTCGGGGCGCTGCTTTTCCAGCACCTCCTCGCACGGGCTTTGCTGGATCCCAGCAGGATCCCAAGGGGATCTTGCTGCTGCCACCACGCCAGGACGACACCACCACTAAAAGCCCCCAAAAGCAACGTTTAGTCAGTGCCCACCGAGTTTCCAAGAGTTTTAAAGTCATAAAGAAATAAACCTATTTTTAAATGGTTTAGAACACCCAAAGATGGGGTTTTGGGGTTTTTTTTCCTTTCCTGCAGCTGTAACTGGAGTGACAACGTGAGACTCTCCACACACACCTCCAGGCATCTGTGGGAAGAGGGTCCTTACTCCAAAAAAAACCCCAATCCAAGATGCTGCTGAGCCCAGCAGCTCCCTGGTTGTTTTTAAGCTTAGGCCGTCGGGAATGTCATTAATATTCCTGCTGGCTTGGTGCCACAAAAATGTCCTGTCCCCATCAGCGGGGTGACAAGGAGAGTGCACAGCGTGGGCAAGCACGGGGGGTCTCCTGCTCTCCCTGCCAGCACTGGGACCCTCCTGCTCATTCCCCAGGATTGGGCGTCAGGAGTCGGCTGGCACGGAGCCGAGGGGAGACAAAATTCCCCATGGATGTGGAAATCCATTCCCGAGCTTGGCGGGCTGCACATCCACAGGCAGGGACCCAGGCTGGCACGCCAAGGACACCCCAATTCCCCAACATTCCCATCCTGCTGCGCTTCCTGCTGCCTCCAAGCCAAGGAGGGCTGTGCTGGGACCCAGCCTTCCTCCTCCTCCTCCTCCTCTTGCAGCCGTCCTGGCCAGTCTCATCCACACCACCGTGCCTTAGATAAACTTCCTTTCAAAGGAGTCTGCTTAATCCCCTATCTCCCCTCGGTCAGATCCCGCTCCAGCTGCCGGCGGGGCCGCGGGGGGAGGGATTGCCGGGCGCTGCTGAGTTATGAGCTATTTCTGACTCACGTCTACAACTTTCACAAGTCCTTTTTGCAACACGGAGAGAGAAAAAAGGGAGGAGGGGAGGGAGGGAGGGAGGGAGAGAGGAAGGAGATCCAGTTCGCTCCGGCAAAAGCCGCTGGCCAGATGGGCAGGCAGGGAGGGGAGGCTGGGGAGCAGCAGGGAAGGGGAGGACGGGATGTTCGGCTGCATCCAGCCGGGAATACCAGGGAGAGCAAGGAGGGATAAGCAGCAGCAGGAGGAGTGCAGGGACACACACCCACGGAGGGGAGCAAGGCGCCGGTTACCGGAATCTGACTTCACCCTCGCCGCCTTTGTCCTCTGCAGACATTTTCCATGCAGTGACTGCATTTCCTTCCTGCCAGCACCGCTGGAAAAAGCCGCCTGTTTGTGCCGTAGGCGCCCTGACTAATTCCCACTGCTCCCACCCAGCTGCTGCTTCCCAACCCGGAGGGTTCTGGGCTCTCCTGACCCTCGGCAGCCCTGGGATTTGCTGCGGGATGGCTCAGCCATGCCCTGGCACTCCGAGCCAGGAGAGGATCCCGGGATTGCCCAGCCCAGCCCGGCTCCCGCTGCCACTCGGCTCAGCCTGGCACAGGCAGGACCTCCAGCTCCGAGAGCGCTTGTGCTAATTACTTTCCTTTGTTAATTAAACCCACGTGGCTCTAATAAGGTAACCTGCTGTTCTCCGATAAATTTAATTAGCCTGAAGGGAGAGCCCCTCCACACAGCTATTTAAATTGTCACTTCCCATCGCTTGGGCTTTGCTTCTCCCTGCCTCCCCTTCTCTCCAGATTTCACCCCCCTCCTGCCCATTTTCTGCCCTTTTCCTCTGGCAGAGAAGGGGAGCAAAGGGGAGGTTCCCCATCCCTACAGGAGCAGGAGGTGCCCACCCAAAGCCCATTTTCCTGCCAATGCCCCAAATCCCCATCCCAGCCGGGCCTCTGTCCCACCCTGGAGGACCTGCCCTGGCTCCAGCCCAAAGGATTGTTCCCTTTTCCAGCCCTGTGCCACCCTCACAGCACCCAGCATCGACCCTGGGAAACTCAGTGTCCAAAGCACTGTCCCAAGAAGTGGTGACTTCCCCTCCCCAACCGTTCCCCACCGCCACACACACAAAAAAAAAACCTCCCAAGAAACTTCTGGAGGTTTCCAGAAGATTTAACTCCGGGAGTGCTCCAGCCATGGAGCTGACGGGGGTTTGTGCTGTCCCACAGCTGCGTCCCAGCCCTTCCCGGGGAGGGGTGACGGGGGACACTCGCACGTCCTCGGGGCTCACCTGCACCGCCGGCTGCTTGCCCTCGTTGCTGCTGGGGGAGCTGAGCCCCGTGGCCTGCTGCAGCAGGAACTGCCGAGCCACCTGCAGAGCCTGCAAGAGAGACACAGGGGTGGGCACGAGGAAGGCTCCCTCCTCCTCCTCCTCCTCCTCCAGCTCCAGCTCCGGCTGCTTCTCCAGGGATTTCATTCACGGGGCGGGTTTGATGCACAAGGAGGGCAGCGCTGCCCGATGCTCGCTCCTGCCACACCAGTTTGACCAGTACATCCTGCTAGAGACCACCACTCTCCCAGCCCCCATGGGGACGATCCTGTCCTCTTCCAAAAATCCCCACCAGGTCCAGCCATTCCCATGTCACAAGGGTCATTCCCAAACCCCAGCCCTGGCACAGCCAGCCGGAGATCTGGCTCCTGGCTGATTTATTCCAGAGCCACCACCACCTTCCTGCTGCTGTCCCTTCTGCCCAAAGCCACTGTGGGTATTTAATTTTATTAACTGGATTGTGGCACTGGAGCAGCAGAAAATTCCAGTCACCAGCCGGGTTTGGGTGAAGCCAAGTGCAGGATTCCAGCCTGAATCAACCCAGGGACGTGTCCAAGTGGGTTTGATGGTGATCCAGGAGGTGCTCAGCAACTCACACAAGTGACCACCATGAAACCTGATTGTTTTTAGGGGGTTTTGCCTAGAAAACGTGATGAGTTTCTTCAGGTTCTTTACAGGGAGGATGGTGTTTCACTGGGAATCCCACAAAAACATGGAAAAAATAATAGAAATGGATAAAATCCACTTGTGAAAAAAACAGGTACGAGAGAGCCATGCCCAGAACTGTGGGCAGCTGGAGAGAACAGGCAAAATTAAGAAAAATCCTGTGAAGAGATGAGGAGAGAGGAGCAAGTGTGAGCTGAGAAAAAGAGCTTGGGAGCCAGGAAAAGGAATAAACCTCTGAGGAAAACAACCCAGTGCTCCCAGACCTGTTTGCTCCCTATTTCTGCTTTTTAATCCTTAAAAGAAGGATTCTTTTCCTTCTTTCTGGGTTTTTTTGGGAACATTTCTGAAAAATCTCCACCCTCCCTCCCCCCTCTCCCAAATCCACTCACAGCTCAGCACATGCCTGACCTGTCGATCCAAACCAAGGAGCACCCACAAAACCCCAACCCAGAGCCCTTCATCAAATGGAGCACCCATGAAAAGTCATTCCCTGCATTTTAGATCCCATTTCAGATCCTCTCTGTGCTCCTCTGCACAGGGAACTCTTAGGAAGAGCACATGGAAAGCAAAGAATGCCTCAGCTGTGCCACATCTTTTTTTTTGGTGGGAAATCCACCTGACCCGCTCTGTGCAGCTGGACAGGCACTACAAGGGCACGTGGAAAGTGAGAGGGAATTTCCAGTTGGAGGCTGAGAGCAAAGGGTTTAACAGACCCAGCCTTACTTTATAAAAAAAAAATTGTAATTTCATAGCAGGGGTCCCAAACCAAACCGCTAGCTGTGTTTGTCACCATCACATGAATCAGACAGCCCCAAAAAAATCAAAACCTGAGGAATTTTATAAGTTAATGGATCCTAATTTCCTATTCCTGTGGTGAATTAGCAGAGCTGTGTCCCAGGATTGTGCACCCAGAGCTGCCCCACGGCCACTGTGCACCCCCAAAGCTGCTCAGTAACTCCCAAACTTCCTTTATCCAAACAATTAAAAACTCAGATCCTTGAGGACAAACACAGCAATTCACCGTTGGGAATCACTGATGGCAAAATCCCACGGTCCAGATCCCGGAGCCGCCTCAGCCCCGATGTTTCTCCACGGGCATTTTTATTTCCCCTGTTATTACCAGGGATAGATGTGCGTCGGTAATGCGAGCACAAAAACCCTGTGACAGTTATGACAGCTCAAGGTCTGATATTTTAATTACTTTTGGAAATGAAAACAGTAATTCCAGTTAAAAGCCAAGGTGGAGGAATCCACTCGGCAGCAGCTCCGCGCCAGGCCCGAAATGCCCACCAGGATGGGTGCTGGAGCACTGGGCTGCATCCCACATCCCCCCAGCAAATCCCTGAGCTTTAGCTGCTTTTCCAAGTGTCTTTTAGCCGAGTTTTGCATGGATTTGGCTTCTCCATGTGCAATTCCTGCCGTGTTTGCAAGCACCATCTCACAGAGGAGACCCAGCGAGGGCAGGCCCCGGCCCGGCAAAAACCAGCGCAGCAGCGACGGGAAAACAGGGGAAAAACCCCTCAGGAACAGAATTCCAGCACACAAAAAGTTCTGGAAAAGGCTTCTCCCGGAATTTCTCTTCCCAAACCCAAGGCCTGGCTGGCCCGGGGTGCCGCGCCGCCTCTCAGGGGGGAATTTAATTCACTCCCCGCTGGCTCCCTCACTTTGGTGTGCTCTGAAGCACGAAATTACAAAGATTTACAGGAAAAAAACCCGACACGGCCTCACAATTGCACACAGGGGCCTCTCCAGCGGGGCCCCGAGCTGCCCCTCTGTCCCTCTGTCCCCACTCCAGCCCGAGCTGGAGCCTGCGGACAGCGATGGAAACCTGTTGCAGAGCTGGACAGAGCATGTGGAGCACCCAGGATGGAATTTCGGGATGCAGAGCCACCTGTCAGCTGCATTTGTCGCCTGAACAGAGCAGGAGGAACAATGCAGTGGTGGGGGGGGATGAAGCTTTTCCATAGGAAAGTGTCACTCAGAGCCTCTCCTTAGGGCTGAGGAGGTGGGAAGCAGAAGGAAGAGTTTCCCTGTGGGAGTAGATGGGACTTTAACTCTGTGAAGCAGAGGAAAAAATTATTTATAAATAAAAATCAACCCATATCCCACTGCCTGGTGTTATCCAGGAGTCATCAGCACATCACCCAGAACTGGGAGTGAATTCCTTGTGTCAAGCTCCTGGATGGCTCCCTCTGATCACCAAATGATCCCAGAAAAAGTTTGCAGTGTCTCAGACATGCCCAGGGCTGATGTGGTTTGGCTCTGCCCTCCCCAAGGATGTTCCAGGATGAGGAAGAGGATGGGGACCTGGACATTGCTGGGGGAGGCCCAGAACTTCCCCGGGGTGTGGAACACACCTGGGATTGCAGGGGGAGGTGGGAGACTCTGGAAGGTGTGTGCTGGGATGGGGAAGGGGTCAACGAACAGCCCAACCATGCCGGGATGAATCCAGCCCTGCCAGGACCTGCTCCCACAGCACCAGAGGTTTTCCTGCTCCTGGGATCCCCCAGGGGTGCTCCTCCCTCCCCTCAGACCCCGAATCCCTCCAGTTCTCTGGATCATCCCCAATGCCAGACATCTCATCCTCCAGCAGGGGAGCAGCCCCTTTTTCCAACTTCCACTCAGCCTACCTGAGGATTATCCTGATTTTTCCCCCTCCAGCCTGTGGGGCTCCACACATCCACCCCCAGATGTGCTGGATGCCTCTCCAGACCCCGGGAAGGGCAGATTTTGGCTGCCTTTTCCATGGTAAACACCCCAAACTCTCCTTTCTGCCACGGGGAAACACCTGGCTCCAGCCCTGGAAGAGCCAAGGGAAAAGAGAGAGCAGCTCCCACCCCATCCAGGGTGGCTGCCTCACATCACACCTTGGATTAATGTGGGATTAATCCTCATCCCTGCGCCTTTTCCTCCTCAAATCCTGCCCCAGCAGAGCCTCTCTGAGGCCTCCTGATTGGGAAGAAATGTCTCAAGAGCTCCAAAAAAGAGTCTGGCAAGCACGGAGACATCCATGGGTCATCCTAAAAGGAGGAGCCACAGCCTCCCCCCCAAAAAATCAACCCAAAATAATCCCAGGACAAAGGCAAATCTTGCCCGGGGTATTTCAAAGTGCTTCATTTACCAAGTACTTCACTTTATGAGGATGGAGTTTTTAATTCCAGCCTGGATGCTCCAGCTAGGAAGAGCTGCCCAAAATCAGCTGGGGGATTTTCCACCTGGATCAGAGCTTTATATGGTGTTTTACCTTCCAAAAAGAGAAAAAACACCTGAAAAATTCCATTAAAGCAAGAACTTTTCATGGAAAGAGGAAGGAAGGGAATTTTTATCTTCCTTTTTCCCTCTGATCCTTTTGGAAGGTGGAAAGAGGTTGGGAAGAGCTGAAAAAAAAAAAAGNAAAAAAAAAAAAAGGAAGATTTTTTACACTAACCTCATAAAAATGACATCGTCACATTCCAGAATTAGAGCCATTAAAACAACACACAGGGATATTTTTAGCTGGATATTAACAGTAAATGATGCCATATTGAGGAGCACTTCCACCAGCCCAGCCCTGGCCTCGCTTAACCAGAACCAANGAAACGGGAGAAAAGGGGGAAAAAGGAGAAAAAGGGGTAAAGGGGGAAAAAGTGGGAAAACAAGGGGAACAAAAGGGGGAAAAAAAGGGGAATAAAAGGGGGGAAAAAAGGAAAAACTGGTCCTGCACTTGCTCTCAGTGAAATATTAAATATGAATCAGGGAAGTGAAGAGAGAGATGAGTTTCACTTAAGTGCTCCGGCCTCGTTTTTATCTTAAATACCCTAATAATAGAGGATTACACAATATATTTGAGATGTGATCACATGTTTTATGGAATGGTATCTCTCCCAGGGCAGCAAAGTGCCTCTCCTCCCCCTCCACACCCTTCCCCAACTCCCAAAAAAGTCCCGTTTGCTCCTTCTCCAAAACAGGCCTTATTTTTGTTTATTCCTCCCCGTTTCTTTGACGTCTGTCTGCAGTGCACTGCAATTTTTTAGGTATTTTTTTGCACCATAAAACAACCCCAAACAACGCCAGAGCAGCTGCATTTTCCAGATGGCTCCTTTTCCATGGATTTAGAGCTGGAAGGAGCTCCCGTGGGTTTCCAGACTTGGGGACTGTCCCCTCGGTTCTCCCCAGGACATCCCTACTCCACGAGATCTGCAGGGATTTGGGTTCTCCACGTGCAACTCCTGCCGTGTCCGCAAGGATCTCTTTCCATTCTTTTCCTCCATTCCCCATCTCTCTGCGCCCCATGGATTTAAACACCAGCTGCTGGCTAAAAGTTGGGATTTTTTTTTTTTTTTTTTTTTTTTAGAAATTATCAAAAAAAACCACGAAAAA
>WAAG01007545.1:68358-135386 GCA_013390105.1 Tichodroma muraria | reverse complement strand
TTGGAAAAATCATCTTTATGGTCATAAGGAAGAGGACAGTACAGAGCAGCAGGACTCCTGGGTTAAATCCTTCCTCTGAATTTTAAGTGTTGANTGTTAGCTTCCCTCTGTACCTTTTTCTGAAGTTCGTGGCTCACAGCTGTTCTCTGAAACATCTCAGATGAGTTTAAACTGGAGAGATGCATCGCATGCCAGCTGCCATCATGACTAGCAAAGTTGAAGTTTACTAGTTATCTTTTGGATGATGATTCCAAATAGCTTTTCACCACTTCAGCAACAAACAGAGCAGCAGTGTTTAGTAACTGTGGGTAAGGTCACAGTGTTGGGCCTGGTGGCATTGCATTAGTGCCGCAGCAGCCTAAATGGTGATTGAAGATTGTAGAAGGATCAAAGTGCATCTGACCTGTTTGGCAGGATAGACAAGGACACAAGGAAACCTCTGTTCTGTTTTCTTTCCTTCCAGGTGATCATTGTTGTAATGTCTCGTATTCTGTGGGGTTTTTCCTTTGCTGTTGTCAGCCTGTGTGTTTAGGCAGTCACCTGATATGGGTCTCATAGGGGTGATAATGTCTCTGCTGTGCCTCAGCCCTAACCTTGTCCCTAGTAAAAATGGTGATGCAGAAGCACTAGGAAAACATGGGGTTTGAGAAGAGTTCCTGTAAATTTGTTGTGTTTTCTAGGCTGATCTGGGCTCTCACAGAATGACACCCTCACAGAAACACAGATGAAGGGACGGAAGTAGCAGTCTACATAGTTGTCCCATTTCTGTTACAATTGCTAATCACCTGGTATTTCATAACATCTTTTTCTCCTTCTGTGCTGTCAGCTCCAATACCTGCTGTACAATCTTGCAGTCACTGGGATGGCAGAAGATTGCAATCCCGTAATTGCTTTATAGATGGTTTGCTGAGAGCCTAGTGGATGAAAATTCCCTTGAATGGTAAATGAAGTTATGAGTGCATGTGATCAAACGCCCGTGTGCGTCACTGCCCTCTTCACGTTTTGTCCTGCACATGTAATGTTTCCATTAACCAGGACTGAAGGACTTGTTCATTTGTTTGCACCATTTTGCAGGGTACACTAAACTTCTGTGTAAAAGATATTGCTAATGTTTTTCTTACTAGAAAAAGCTGATAGATAACCCCTTCCTGATGGGACTGAAATCCTTCAGGATAAGAGAGAGTTCTCTTACATAAAACATTTAATACTTTTAAATATCAGCGAATTTTTATAGAGCTATGAAAATGTTATGAATTGTGTATATAATCACTCTAACTTTTAAAATCTACACGTGTTTTATGAATTTATTATAGTGACAGTATTTTAAGTTTAAAATAGCGTAGTTGGTTTGGCTTAATAATCTGTAAAGGTTCCATGCACAGTAAATCTAATTTTTCATGCAGAAAAAGATCTTCAAAGACAAATATTTGCAGTAATATAAAAGGTAACATAGAGAAATGATGTGGAAGAACATTATTCTTTAGGTAATTGTTTCCTTTCTTATGGCTCTTTGCTGGAGGTAAGTACTCAGCATGTGGATATGTGTGCTTCTAACAGGTGGCTATTTTTAATCACCTTTCTATGAAGTAAGGAGAAGGAGAGTTGTGCTGCTTTAATTTTGAGGTGTCTCAGGTTCTATTTGGCTGTTCCTGTGGGTGGTGGATGTATTTGGGACTGTTCAGAGAGGTCTGTGAGTCCATCTTACCAAACCCTGACAGGGGCACACCACTTATAGTTACATAGAAGTGGATATTTGCCATTGAGAGGCCCAAATCAGTAAGCACCTGTATCAGTGGGTGCTTGTCCTGTATTTGTTTTGTCATGTTCTCTTTGACTTTTGCAGTCACACCTGTCCTGGGACTCCCATCTGTGCCAGCAATAGAACTGGCACATCTCAAGTCAACATCTCAGGCTCTTATGCATCTTATGCTGCTGGTGCTTAAGCAAAGGTACTGTAATGCTCCATTCCTGCTTCTGTCTGTTTGCATAAGGTTACCATTTCACCAATACAGCGTAGAACCCAAGGAACTCAAAATCTTTTTCTGAAAATGATCCATTTTGTTCTGTTGCAAAGTCTGGTCAAGAACAAGCAATGGCATCTCCTTGTGATGGCAGTGCAGCTCACCTTCAATACCCACCAGCTGACCTGGGAGTTAAGGAGAAATATGGGCAAAGGCAAAGCCTTTCAGTTCTGGTAGAGACTTGAATAACTTTTGAAATACCTATTTCCTAAAAAATTCAAATGTTTCAATACTAGCAGTTGTCCAGACTAAGAAAAGATGGAATGGGGAATTTGTGGGACTTGAAGTCACTTCATCAGTATTGAATTCCTTTGTTTTGATTCTTCTGCTTAAGCCTAGATCAGCATCTCAAGGATGTTCAGGTGACGTGTTCATGTGACGTTTCATGTTTTGTCAAATGCCCAAAAGCTTCATTCTCATCGGTTTCAATATTTTTCCTAACGCCATGTGGCTTCTGGAGCTGTCGGGCAGCTGGACTCCATTCTTTCCTCCCCTCAAATCAGTCTGCCTGGTGAAATGCCAGCCTTTGTGACATACAACACTAAATTGTTGCATATCTCTTTGCATTTGTGGGTATCAGTGCTACAAAAAGGAAGCCAAGAGCTTTACCAGTGTTATAAAAAATGAGGCACAGAGTAGAGCCACTTACTCAAGGACACCCTTGAAAGTGCTAGGAAAACTCTCATTCTAGCACAGCTAGGAGTAAAACACCTTTTCCATGATACTCTGAGCTAAAACATCAGAAAACTCATGTCTCTAATGAACGACAGGGAGACTCCTTATTGCAGTGTGAAAGATGTAGTTCTCCAGGGACTTTCCCTTAATAAGAGAATGGGGGTGTGAACCACAAGTTTGAAGCAGTGTGTTAGTAGGGAAAGGCAGCTGAACTTATTAAAAATATTCTTCAACTATTTTTGGGTTAGTTGAAGATAGCAGAACATTTTAATTTGGCTCTGTATGATACCTCACTGCAGTCACCCTGATAAGGCTGCCTAATTGTTGGAAAATGCAGAGTTGTTCTTGCATAATTGGAGGGTTGGGCTGGGGTAAAAATCCAAAAGACAATTCTCAATAGTGGTAATAAAGAAAGGGGGCTTGTTGAGGAAGCATCTGTGGTCCTGGTTCATATGCAGCTGACCTCTCTGAGTGAGGATATTAATGCCCTCCTTTGGCATAAAGAAATGGAGCAGCAGTAAGTCAGCACAGTAATTATGCTTGCTCTTAGCACACGTGATTCCTGGGTTTAAGGGTTTTAAGGAAATGTGATGTTTTCTGCTATTGACCCATATGTAAATATCTCAGTGGATAGATAGAGATTAAAAGATGCAGTTTTTAGTCTTAAATGAAGATTTTTGTGGAGTTAAGAGAAAGCTAGATCTCTAGGGTGTTCACTTTCTTCCTCCACCTGCCAGCATCCTGAGCATTCCCATAGGAGTACTGTGGTCCTTATAAACTGGAGTTCAGTACCTGCAAAGGTTTTGACTGCCTCCAAGCATCAGCCTCCCTTAGGGAGTCACGCCGACTCAGAAAAGGGCTGCTCTGAGGACAGAGCAATGCTTTGCTCGGGGTGGCAAGCAAGGGAGGTTGTGCTTTCAGAGGCATAGGCCATCCTTCAAAGATAGCCTTTGAATTGCAACTTCAAAAACAAGTTACCTGCTGGAAAATCAGAGAGTACAGGGAAGTGGTTACATAATGCAGATTTAAAGGTGTGTTTTTGCCAGAGACGGGTGTGAACTGCTCAGAGATTGAGAGGTGAGTACACATTTATTAAGGTGTGCCTTTGAGTAAGTAGAACCTTGGATCCTAAGAAATTAGTAGAAATGGAAGTATGCATAAGTGCCGATGTGGAGGTGATACTCCTGTCTGTTGTGGAAAAGGAGATACCAACTTGTACTGTTTATTTCTGTAGCCTACACATAAGGATACACTTTTGTGAAAAGATAATACAGTTTTGCTGGTCCCCCAGTTTTTATGAAGTGTAATTTATTAGAAAGCCTACACTTAATTTGGAAAATAACAGCTATATCTGGGCAGATTTAGTTTTTGCTTTTACTCTAAATTGAAACTGTTCATTCTTAGTGATACAGTGTCTCATGGTTGATTGTATGGAAGATGGATATTTCTCAAAGATCTATGCACGGTGTTCACAACATCAGCTGCAGCCTAATCTCTGCTCAGATAGTATTGAAAAGCAACAAACAAATACTAAGACACTTCTCAAAACCTGAAGAAAAAGGCTCAAGATAAGAACCGTTTTATAGTGTGTGCTTTCTTGAAAAAGCAATGTATGCCATAAGAAATGATTTCTTAAATTTGTGTAGATCTGTGCTGCTGGCTAGTTATCTTCAGGGATTTTACCTGGGTGACAGGCTGCTTCTTGTATAAGCCCAAAAACCCTGGTTTTGTTAAATTGCACCTAGAAACCAATCAAGCTCAGGGTAGACATGAGAATGTTATTGTAGCACATTCCTGCATGGACTGTAGGTTGTCAGGACCATGGAGTATTAGTTTAAACCCTGTATACTTCATGATGGTGTCTTAAAAGCAAAGGGTTGTGCTGCAGTCTGAGTGTGGGTCGTGGTCCTTGCTCCCTGGGGACAGCTGAAAAGCAAGTTTATTCTGGGCTACAAACTGAGCTACCTGAGTCAGTGCAGAGCTCCTGGGAGCTCCTGCTGCTGCAAAACTAAGCATACAGCTGGTGCAATCTCACTTTTTTCCCGGGCTTTTCCTAGCCCAGAGTGTCAAGGCACAGTGGTCTGTACTGAGCTGCCCTGGAGGTGTTTGCACTGTGTCCCCATTGCTTGTGGGAGTACCTGGTCGGGAGCACCTGCAGCAAAGGGTGGGGTGGGATGCTGGCTTGGTTCTGGAGTTGTTCTCACTCTTGGCTGTGAGAGCTGCAGGTAGGGCAGTGATGGGAGGGTTTGCCTCCTCCCAGATCTGCAGTCCTGGTGGGACAAACCCTGGCTGCTGCACAGAGCTCTGAGAGAAAAGCTATCAAAAGTGTCAGCAGTGTGATATGTGCTGTGGGACAGCAGTCCTGCTTCCACTGCTGCCTTGCTCCATGCCAGAACTACTTCTGGAAAGCTGTTTAACCATGTAGACACTGACTTTATATCTGGCCCCGTGTGAATGACAGAAAAGTGTGCCAGCACTCCAAGTCACTGGGCACCAGCCTTACAGATTAGTTTGCCTTTGCACTTCATTCTTGTTCTTCTTTTTGAATAGGAAACACTATGTATTTATAGATTTGCCAGGCCTTTTCTGAAGCTTAACCAACAAGACATTAATGGATGTTTCTGTCATCAAGAAATTCCTTCCTTTGTTGGTTACTTGGATTAATTGATTTATTTTGAACTATACTTATTAGCATATTACACAGAAGGATTACATTGAAAATAGATCTGATAGATTTAGAGTTTCTTTCCTTTCAGTCTCTGTGTAGTTATTTGAGAAAACAGGTGTGACAACCCAAACCTTCACTCATTTGTAGGCCATCCTACTTGCCAGGCAGTAACAGGGATGCCCAGTGGGATATGGACACAGACATTTGGTATCCTTATCTGTTCAGTACAGGACAGTTTCTTCCCAATTTTATCTTTATCAAAGTGTGGGGACAGCCAGAGCCCTTGGGATGGGCGTTTGACTTTGCAAGTCACAGACCAAAGCCAAGCTCAGTTGAGGACTGTACTCAGTAGGAGAAGGGACATTTCCTTCTGGTGGGATTCTGCAGCCCCTCTGAGTAGCAGTGCTTTGTGTGTGTGTAGCTTTCCTTCCTATCTCTGCCTAAGAGAGGAAAAGGAACTACAGCAGATGCACCTGGGTGTCCCAAGGCATTCCCAGCTAGCTGCTGTTAAATGCACTTGATTTGAATGCAGAGAAGAGGGTCAGGTTTGGTTGCAAGGAGCACGAATTACTGCAATTCTGTTGCAGGGATTTAGAGTTTTTAGAAGAAGGTCAAGCAGATGAGACTTAATGGCACACAAGTCATTGCAGTTAATGGCAGACTTGCCATTATTTAAAACCCCCATGCATTTGATGCTGTGCAGCTTGAGCAGCTCATGAGCCAGTCTTGAGTGCCTTTGGCCAGCAGAGTTTTACTGGAGAGAGAACAGCATCAGATCCCTGCCCTGAGTTTGAATTGCCTTTAAGTTTTGTATGCCTTGGATCCTCCTTGGGTGCCTCAGAGGAGCTAAATGAGTAATGTACAGCCTTGAGGAGAGTGGCACTAATTGTTTAGGAATAACCCTTGCTAAGGCAAATGTATTTTAAGTAGAGTCTCAAATGTCTGCCTCAGCAAGCAGTTTGCTTAAGACACCCTGATGGGCAGGTGCTGAGCTCCAGCAGTTCTTTTGTGTGGTTATGATGAGACTGCTTAGGTCTGCTACAATATGCAATATGATGTGGTCAAAGAAATTACAAAATCATTGTTTGTCCTACAGAGTATGGATCTATGAAAGCCTATTTTCCAGCTAGGCACTTTGTAGAAGTTTTAATGTGGATCTGAACACTGCCTTGGCATTGTATGTGTGCTTGTGTTTTTGCACCCCACAGTGTCTCATTTTAACAAATTAGTGTCCCACAGGTGACTCTTTAGAAAATGAAGGCATCCTTAAGTGGTCAGTATCAGCCAAATCTGCCCTGAAATAGGAAAAAAATTCCCTCCTTGGATGCTTCTGAGTTTCTCCTCCTCAAGCTTTTTGTGCTTTTCTGAAAAGTCTTAGAGGCTAGGATACGACATTATTGATGCTGACAGCTTGTTTCTCATCAGAAGGGAAAATAATTTTTAATTGATTTATTAATTGCAGATCAGGGTCAAACACTGTGGAAAAGTAATTGGCTTATGTTGATCTGCTTCCATATTGGATAAGCGTCTATTTTCTAGCATTCATTTACTCTGGTACCCCTGTGCTGTGCAATGGAGCAGTGGCTTGGGGAAATGAAACAAGCTGGGAGTGTGTGTGGGCAGTGCCCAGTGCTGGTGGAGCACTTGGTTCCTGCCCTGGCAGAAGGTATGAGCTTCAGTCTTGGGTGGCTGCTGCTTAGACAGGCCTTGGCAGCACAGGATTCACAGGTTTCCAAGGTGTTGGTGGAGTTTGATTATCAGGTGCTTCTAAGCCTGGGCTGCTCTGATGTCAGGACAGGCAGTAGCTGTAGAGAGAAATATCAGGGGGATGGGGAAAGGTGATGAACTGATTCCCTGGTCTGAACTCCCAAAATAACCCTGAAATCTATTTTATTCTGCTCTGAAAGAATAATTTCCTTGCCTGGGAATTAACATAGCTGTGATGCTATTCTAGCACCATAAATGGGATTGAGAATGTGATGTTCCCTGCCCTGGAGAGTCACTGCCTCAGAAATTTGCTGGGGCTCTGCAGTTGTCACTTCCACATTGTATCAGCATCCTCAGCCTCATCAGCGTTTCAGTTTGAAGCAGCACGGGCTTTTGATCGTAAACCATTTTACTTTTGGGACAGCATGAAGGAAGGAGTGTTATGCTTTGCTCAGAGAAGGGGAGGGAAAAGTCTGTGGCTTTCTGTGTGTATTTTTCCAGCACACTGAGCCAAAACCTTCTAATTTAATGGGACAGATTTGCAAATTCACACCTGCAGAGTTTGCTTTCACAGGGTTTTCATGTGCAAGCTTTTTTATTCATGCCCTGGAGAGCAGCCTGCACCTGCTTCATCTCACCTCCGAGACCAGCAGCTCAGATCTACTGACAGTTTACTCTCTCTGGTAATAAATGCCTCATCCTGCAGCATGGACCCCCTTTAGAGGATAGTAAGGCTCTCCCAGGTGAGCAAGGGCCAGAAACACAGCCCTGCCCATCTGTACTGCAGATACTGTCACAGCACAAGTGCAGTGGAACACGTAATGACGCTGTTGCTGTCTAAGCCTGCAGATCTCCAGGCTGTCAAGAAAGTTGTTTGGTTGTTTTTTTTCTGCTGGTGCCCACATGTGAAACATCAAGGAGCTGTTCTCCACAGCTGCCCAGAAGATCTGGCCTTGTTTCTGCTGCTTCTTAACAGTGGTTTGTGCATTGCATTTTTCCTGGGATGAGTAGCTCAGGCTCCCATAACCATGGAAACCTGGTTTGCCTTCCCTAATAGCTTCAGCTGAACTCAACATCTGTCTGCCAGGGAGAAGGGAGGCTGCAAGCTACAGGTTAGTTGTGCACACCTCTGGGGATGCTAAAAACCTTAAGTGCCTCCAGCAGCAACCTGGTGCACCAGGTGAAGCAACAATGCTGAGTTAATGCTTGAGGGTCTTACAAAAGATATGCCAGGCAGGAGGGGAAAACAGGGAGTGAAAGAAGGCTCTCCTGAGGCAGGAAGGTGTTATGAAGCTGCCTAAGAAGATACTGCATTATGGTTGTCTTGCTCTGTGTTGGCTTGACGTGCTGGGCGTGTCGAGCATTCTGTTATGACTTTTAAGCTTTAAAAAAGCCATTTTCCATTTTAAGTTAGAAACCCTTTAAACAGCTTGCTTGTAGCAGAGAAGGAAATCTGGGTATAAGCTCATGAGCATAAAATAAGCTTTGAGATGGGGTAGGTGCCTCTCTGTGGCAACAGCAGGGTTCCATACAGCTTTTCACTTAGTTATTGGAAGAATGGTTGTTGATAAATGTGTCTCATAGATCTAACTTGGTGCTGGCAGTGTTGCTGGGCTAGTTAACATGGGGAAAAGTGGGGAGGAGTGTTCTAAAAAAAGCTCAAAAACTAATTCAAGAGGGTTCATTCTGCTTCATTTCTGTATAGATACACATGCATTTTGGGCTGCAATTTCAACTATCCTCTTTGAAGTACAGTGGCAGCCCTGAACTTCAGGCTTTTAGGAGAAGGTCTGAAGGTTGCCAGCCTCTCAGAAAAGTCGTGCGAGCTGCCAAAGCTGTGCTCATTTCCCCATTTGCCAATCCTGTGTCTTTGTTAAATTAGCAGGCCTGGTGCAAACTTTTGGAAGCGTGTGGAGAAGTTCTGCCCACACCAGGGAGGTGCTTGGTGCAGCGACCTGTGCCAGGATGCTCTGTAAGCTGGAGCCAGAAGCAGAAATAGAAGTAACATTGTCCACTGGCAAGTCACAACCTCAGTGTGCCCATCTGTGAAAGGGAGGTCGTAATATTTCACTGTGGATGCCTTAGTTAGTGTTTATGAAATGTTCTGAACTTTGGGATGGTGCCTGCTGTGGAGGGTACTTATAATGGCCCCCAGATGTCTTTGTTGAGACAGCAGGCACATAAAAACACTGGCATTTTCCTAGTGCATAGAACAAAGAGATGCTGGAATTACTCTCAAGTAAAATCAGACATTTCTAAACCAAACATTTAATACTAATCTGACAGTTATCACCTGCAGGTGTTGTGAGAATGAAAAAGAAAATAGCAGGTAATACCTAGTAAAATTCTGGGTTGAAATTAGTGCCTGAACAATGAAGGCTTTTTGGGAAATTCTTCATACTTCATAATTCTTAATATAGCTTAATATATATTCTTAATATAGATGTTGATGTTCTACATCTAAGCACAGAGCCATCACACTTTCTATGTGGACATGACAAGCATAAATCTTTCTCCATAGCAGCCTGGGAGGAGGGTTTTCATGCCAGTTGCTGCAGTGTCGGAAGACTGGGCCAGATCAGGGAGCCAGTTCTCCAAAGTCGCCCTCTCAGTGGGGACTCTGGCCAGCGCAGCCGTGCAAGATGCAGCCTCGCAATAACAATATGCTCCACAGAAACAGTTCTTAGTGTTCTGGCTCCTTGAGTGTCTGGTGAGCAGGGAATCAAATGCCAGTCTCTTGCCTGCTAAATCCAGGTTAAGATCTTGAGAATTATCTTGCCTCTGTGCACATATGCACATATACAGCAACTGCTTCAGGTTATGTTACTGGCAGTTTAAATTGAGTATTTTTTCCCCACTGCTTTTTCTTGGTAATAGAGGCTTCCCCACTCCTTACTTACACAGAGTGAAATGGTCTGGATACCTGGATAGCCCCATCTGTTCCGAGTACTAGTCTTTATTTCTAACCTGGACTTGAGAAACCTTTTCCTCAAGTAAATGTAATCAAGATTGCTTCTTCTAATTAAGCTTCAATTAAAATGCATCTATGGCTAAAAGACTTCTTTAATAGCCAGCTGGGAGCATGTTTTTTTCCCTAGGAGCTCGTGGGAGCCAGCAGTTTTAGATGTTGTTGGTGTCAAATGCCAGAATTGCACCAGAAGTCCACTGAGCTGCTTCAGTACTGTTGGATAGTACCATGAATTGGTCCAGGTCTGCACTTTTGTGTTCTTGTTTTAGGGTTTCCTCTGGCAGTACCAAACAGCAGTTCTATTTGGCCAGTGGCTATGGACTAGAACATACACGCTCTGCATTTTTATGTTTGTGTCTACACACAAGTACAAAAAATACCCGTGCTCAACTACAACAGCAGCTGCTTATCACACTGTCTGTGCCACTGATAGAAGTAGTGATGGTAAATGTTACCTGAACTCTGACAGCAAATTAGCTTATTTAGAGCAACATGGCAAAAATTGTTTTTTGGCTTTTTTCTAAGTTGCCTTTAGCATTTATAAGGTTAAATTCTAAGGTAATCTCTCTATCAGCACTTCAGAACTGAGAGTGCAGCTCCAACAGCATTCAGTTGATCTGGCATAGACATTGTGGGGGTGTAAGAAATGACCCGATCTGGGAGCAGAAACAAGTTGGACCTTCCGAGTTGTGCTAGAAAATAACTGTTCTGTCTATACTTGAGATCTGGACAATAACTTTGAGTTGGGTCTCAGCAATGGAGATGGGAGAATGAATGGAAGTGTATTCATGATGAGCAAGTTGGCATCAGGAACTGGGCTGGTTATTCTTGTGCACTCATTGATTTGAAGTTGCCAGAGGTGACTTTGGTTTGCTGGGGGTAGTGATAGCTGCTGATTCTGTCTGCTGAATTACATTTTCCTGGTGACCTGTTTCTTGCCAACCCAAGTCTATTTTTGGATCAAATGGTGTATGAATGACTACTGTTTGGACTGTTTGTGGAGCTGAGCACCCAAAATGAATGTTGATGCAGAAGTGACAAATCATCCCGTGGCTGCTGAGAAGAATATCTGATGATGACTGCAGCTGTGGTGCAGCTCCACTTACTGTTAGCATTTCTGCATCAGTAAGATAGGTCTACAAAGAAGTTACAGCCAAGGGTCAAGTTCAGCAGATTGGCAACTGGGCAGGGAACGAGAAAAAGCTGCTGGAAGGATTTCAGGATATGGTGGTATTTGTCTTGCCTGTCCACTTATTTGCTCTGACACCTTGTTCAAGTTTTGTCCCTTTACCATGCTTTTAATGTGCAGTCAGGTTTTTTTTTTAATTTACCTGTTAAACTGCAAATGCTTGATAAGTGCTGTCCCTTCTGTGTGTCTCTCTCATACCTGGTGCTTTCAGTACAGGTTCCACTCATTCCTTCAGGGCATTCCTGCTGCAAAGGATCAAGTAGCAGTTATGGTCCATAAAGGAGCTGAATGTGGCCATCTAGGGAAATTTTTCCCCCTTCAGGGAATATGTCTTTAGAAAGTTCAAAAATTGTTTATATATTTCTGCAGTGTCTAATAGCAAGCTCTCAAAAGCTGAGGGAAGTCTGGAGGTGGTGGTTTGATCTTACTGATGCATGAAATAGGGGAGCATAGAAAACAATGGGAAAAACTTCGACACCTTTAACTTCCAGAGTTGCTGCGAGCTCAGGCCTCTTATCCCTCTAGCCTGAGGCCAGGCAGAAGTGTCTGTGGCTCATTCAAGGCAGCTCAAAGCAGAAGCAGTTTGTAGAGCTCTGCACGTGGCTCAGCTCCTCCTTGCAGATGCACTGCCTCCCTGCCCTGTGGTTAGAGCTGCAGCGCACGATTACACTGTGGCAGCCTCACAGCCTGGACTCACTGGGCAAGTATTTCTGGCTGTCTTGAATTACTGCCTCCTAAACCTCACTAAGAACTTCCGGCGTAGTTACAGATGCTGAAGCAGGCCTGTCACATCTGAGCCCCAAGCATGCAGATGGAGCCAACATGCAGAGGGAGGTGAACTTGATGCTGTCCACGTTAGAGGGTGAGGACTGCAGAGAGCTAAGAAGGTATTAGCTTTGTTTGTGATAAAGGTAATGCAGATCTTAGACTAATGAGATCAAAACACAGCTTTGCTTCAATATGTCCAACCCAGACATGCAGTGCTATGCTTTGTAGTGCAAGTTAAACCCAATTACTGCAGCAGCTTCTCCTGGACTCTCGGGCTAAGAAGTGACTATGGCTTGGCTTCTAGTGTGTCATAGTATGTCCTGTTAGAGCAGCATGTGTGCAGGAACTTGCTGTGTCAACATGCTGTGTTAAAGGAGCATCTTTGGTTTACCAGGAGACCTTTAGCTGGATTCAGGATCTAGGTTTTCAAATGATGATGTAGTCTTGATTCCAAAAGATCCAGGGACAGACAGCTTAGCTGGTACAACACACATGGAGAAAAGGCAAGGAGTTCTCTACTTTTGCTGTTGGCTATCTGTTCCCCCATAGTTTGGAGCTCAGCTGGGCCTTTCCCAGGCCCAGGAGTGGGATGCCACTGATGGGCTGCTTGCCACTGGCAGGGGCGTGTGGCTCCTGGCTCTGGTGGCATGGCAAGGTTGCATGTGCTGAGCAGATGGAAAAAACTGCCTGTCTGAGCAGAGGGAGTCAGGGAGGGAACCAAATGGATCTGAGCTGTAATGCCAAACTTCTGCCTGTTCTCAGGTTTGAATTTTGCTTAGGTTACAAATGTAGAGATCCCTTTTTTAAGGAACAAGTCTTGATGCACCCTGTTTTTAAAAGCATCATGGATGTCCCCACGGGATTATTTCTGGCATTGCTGCCCTGGGTGTGAAAATGTACACTGAAAAGGTGGCAAGGTATGGGCAGGAATTTTTTTGTGGTTGGGAACTGTAGTGCCTTTTTGAAGAAGTGAAGTTGATGATGCTTTGAAAGGTAACAGATTTGATAAATGGTTGCACAGTCTTTTAAATGCAATTAAAAGCCATATGAAAAGTCTCAAAATCTCAATTTAAGGCATTCTCAATCTCTAATAACTTCTTGAAAGTAGGTAATGTTTAATTTCTTTAGAAGTGCATAGAGAGCTAGAGCTCTGTAACTGAATCTGGAAAAGAGTCTGATAAAAATCTCTATCACTCCTTCTCCAAATTCAAAAAAGCCACAAAAACATCACTAATTAAAAAATTAAAAGGTTCCTTGGCTGACTTGCTGCTTGTGTGTTCTTTAAAATAATACATTATTTCCATCTTTCTTTCTCTCACTGCATGCTCTCAGTATCTCCCTTGCTTTCCAATCTCAGATTCTTAATATAGGAGAACCAAACCCTCATTTTCTTGTTTGAGAAGGCTTCTACAGCAGCTGAAGTTAATAAAAGTGAGAATGATGTAAACCTAAGCCCATAGAGCTTCCACAGCTGGATAAAAAAAGCTTTGAGTCTGTGAATTTTGAAGTCTGCTTTGACCATGTGTTTTCAGCTTCCAGTAGTTACACTGCACAAGGCAAAACAGCCACTGCAAGCCCTGGATGTCCTTGGTTACTGTGGAGGGTTCTGCTCAGAGCAGCATCCCTTGCAGGAAGGAGATCTCTTTCATGTTCTGTCCAGCCCTGTGGGATGTGGTAAGGTGTTGCTGACCTGCATGGAGCTTGGGATCAGCAGCAGGTGGGGTGGGTTCCATACTGCAGCTCTGCTCATCAAACCCTCATTTAATTGGAGTAATTTCTTCAAGTCAGGCTGGGACTAGGAATTGGTCTTTACTCCAATATAAAGGGGGGAAAGAATTGGCTCCAGCTGATCCAGCACAGCTTTCCTTGTCCATGAGGAGCTGATGGTTGTGCTGTTTCAGATGACTAAAGTCTCACATGGATTGACTGCAGAAGCCAGAGCTCATGTGAGCATCTAGTGATGATGCTACGGTTTTGTTTCTGGTTATTTATGTCTACTTGTGCTTTGAAAACTTCTTTGTGGGTCTCAGCTACTATGGAGGCTTATCAAGGAGATAGATTTAAGTCTAAAAATTCAAGGGCTCTAGAGACTGAAATCAACCTCTAGGGGGAAATGCAGTTTTTCTCAGCTTAAAATAACTTTATCATGTCCTTTACTCTCCAAGGTCTCTTTCAAGGCTCTGCCTGGGTTCGATTTTGACTTGTGCGGAGTCAGGCTCTTGTGAGAAAGGAGGGCCAGGAAATTCAGAAAAGGCAGTTGGGGAGGAGAAGGGAAGGGGGAAATGTTGATAAGGGTGACGAACAGTTTCACCTTCAGGAGTGATGAACTGTGGGAGAGTTGGCTGCACTGAGGGTCTGGCACAGCTTCAGCACGCGCACGTGGGGATGGATCAGCTGAGAGAAATGACTGCATTTATTCAATGAATTTACATGAGGTGCCTGCCTTGCCAGAAAGGGATGGGCTCCCACCCCCTCCCAAACATCAGTGGCTCCATGCAGGAGCGAGGAGTGGAGCAGCAGGCTCAGCAGAGGGACAGGGCTGGGAATTTTTCAGCAGAGCCTTTGCTCTGAAGGCTGCTGCACGATTGCACCTACATGCAGAGAGAAGTTCAACTCTGCCCTGGGCTGTGGCTCTTATGAACTGAATTAATAAATGGTTACACATAGTCAGCCTGCTGCTGGTTGCTTTCTAGGCTGCTTTTGCCTTAAGCAAAATACTCTCCCCTTCTCCCCCAGGCCCTCATTCCTAGAAATCCACCAGCAGCTTTTTGTACTTCTGATTTGAGATATTAGGTTCTGTTCTGTAGTTATGTTTCCCTTAAAAACAGTGCCTGAATGCCACGTGTAGGGCAGGAAACATTGATTTCTATTTAAATGTAAGGGAGAGAGGAGGTGGACATCCATGGATGTGTTGATGCTCCTCATCCATGGATGTGTTGAAGAACAGGCTGGATGGGGTTCTAAGTAACCTGGTCTAGAGGAAGGTGTTGCTTGGAACATCTTCTATGAACTGGATCATCTTTAAGGTCCCTTACACCCCAGTCCCTTCTGTAATTCTACTTATTCCTCAATGCTGCTGGGTTATTAACAAGGTGGCTGTTGAATAGGCTGCCCAGGCCTGTGACTGGGGTGTTTTTATACTAAAGGCTCTTCTCAGTAAAAGCTAATGAACCAGCAGCAACTGGGGGTCCTGCAGCTGCTCCCTCAGCTTCCAGAGCCAAAGACCATTTAAAAGAACGGCATGTCCCCCAGTCCTTCTAAAAACAACCCACAGTAAGCAATGAATATTTAATTTAAAAATTAGATTAAATAAGGATTTGATTCTTCACTTTTTGCCTGTTATAGCTGTTACCTTTCTGCATGGCCCAGGGTGCTGGAGTATGTGACCTGGGCTGTGAAGGTCCATGGAGTTCAGGCTCCATCTGAATGTGCATGCTTTATCCCAAACAGTCACAATTTGTGGGAGATGCTGAGGGATGAGGTACCGTGATAAATAGCAGCTTGGTATGGGAATGCTGGCCAGCTCATGGTACAGCAGAGAAGCTTCAGTCTTAAAACTTTAATTCCTAATAGATGCCGGAGTGACAGAGCCTGTCCCTGGCGCACATCACAGTCCCTACCTTGGAGTGATGTTCCTGCTGTAGGGGCCTCAGGGGACACACAGGGCTGCTTGTGTGAAGTCTGTGCTGTGAAATTCCCTGGCTGCTCTGAATTAATTTTTGTTTAGCTAGAAAGTTGCCTCTGAGTAAGGAGGGAAAAAAATTGTGCCATCATGTTTTTAACGTGTGGTTGAAAATCCATGACAGCTTTTACTGTCCTGCATTCAGTCTTACTGACAGGTATCTATACTGGTAATAATGTCAACATCAGCTTTAACTGGTTAACCATCATAAGCATATCTTTCTTTGGGACTAAGCTTGTCTGAATTTTGTATTACCTCTTGTTCCACCAGATTTGCTGAAGGACAGAGCTCTTAGATCGAATTTCTGGTCCTTACGTAGGTACTTGCGAACTGTGATCAGATTGTCCTATTAACCTTCTCCCTTCGTTAAGGAGAACAGATGGTGCTTCTGGAGCCTTTCTCTAAACTGAGCTTTTGGTCCTTTAATCATCCCCTTGGAGGTTCTTTGCACTGTATACAGATTTTCAATATTCTTCTTGAATTGCAAGCATTAAAACTTACCATAATTTTGACAGTGCTAATCCCACATGCTGATTTATTTTTTATTTTGAGCATCCCACATCCAGAGTTCTCTGAGCTTCCCTTGAGCACAGGACCATTCCAGCACAGTGTGCTCAGCTTCTCTAATTGCATGGTGACCATGAAGTTCCTGCTAAAATCAATGGCTTCACAGGATGCTGCCCCGTTGTTTGTGTTGGTCTCTGTGTGTGTGTGGCAGTACTGAAGTCTATGCTGTGTTCTTTAGTGGAGGTTATTTAGCCATGTGGATCTGTTGTTCCCTTCTCAGTTATTTAGCAGTCCTACAATGTTTGCCATCCTCAGGCTTGATAAGTAATGATTTTAGGTTTTCTTCCACTCATTTACACCACAGAGCCAAGAAGCAGCCTTTGCCAATAGGAATATGCATGTTTGCCTGGGACTACTTAGTCACCACTGCATGAAATGATTTTCATCCATTAATGCATGTAATATTTTTTCCTCATCTCAATCAAATAATTGTGTAGCATGAAGCTAGATTCTGTATGGAAAGTCCACATTGCCATTTTATTGACTAAAACTTCATTAAAGTGTATTACTTTATGCTTTAAAAAAAATCTATAATACTAGGTATTGTGCATTCTGGAGAATTTCCAATTTATACAGATTAATTTTATCACATTCATTTATTGGAGATCATTCTTAGGATTTTCTGTTTAATTGTTAAAATACTTGGCAGAACAGCAGGGTTTTTTCCAGCTACTGTGACTTCCATATAGCCAACATATTTAAAATTGATATCAATAATAGTGTTTCAGGATGTTCTTTTAAAACTGTGGTGCAAGTCATCTAAACCTGCTGAATATAGGTTTTGTTTAATTATCTGGACTTTCAGATTCTGCTTAGTGGTAGGAGAATAAGGAATGTGGTAACACATGCAGATGATGATGTAGCACATGCAGACACCACTTAACTACTGCCACTCTGCAATGAAAAGCGTTAAAAATATCTTTCAATGTTTTTGACCCCTACTATGTGGAACTGATTGAAACAGCAGTGGAATAATCTTCAATTGCCTTAAACCCCACCTGTATGGTTCTTAATTTTCCTAGCTAAATTTTCCTCTGAGCTTTCCTTTATTAAACTTACAGTTGCTAGTTTTTGGTCCCTTGTCATCACCTTTCCCTTTCTCCAGGGTGACGTGTCTTTAATCCGGTGCTTCCAAGAAGCTGATTGTTGAACACAGCATTTTTGAATTAATGCGTTGTCATCTGGGTGGTGGTGATAATGTTTGGAGGGCATTTTGGTGGCAGCCATGTGGGACCTCCAGTTTTTCCGTGCTGAATTCCCTTGCAGTATCTCAGGTTTTATTCTCTATCCATTCTTGATGATTGTTAAAGAACAAGAGTAAAACCTCAACTTTATCTTTTATCTGAGCTATCATTGACTCAAGGAAATACTAAGAATTGTTCCATTTCTTCTCTATTTGCCATTCACAAGTACATTAAACCCAATTATTTCTCCACTTTCCATGTTTGCCAGCATGCAGCACCGTTGAGGAGTGGAGTTTCAGAAATGAACAATTGTGACTTCTCTGGTGTGTTGTAGTCTTCTGCTGCCTAGACAGATAAAACAAATTAACCATATGAGAGACAGAGAGGAAACAAATCAGGTTTATTTGCTTCAAGTTTTTTCCTTGGCTATCCATGCTTTGCTGTTGGTTTCCAGTGAGAAACCCCAAAGAAAACCTTTCATATACTAAATTGTACATCAGACTCTAACAGCTGGTGGAGCATCACTGCACAAAGTGGATGTTCTCTGTGCCCCACAGGACTCCCTGGTGGAGCACTTGTTATCTGAGAAAGATAGATACACTTGAAAAAGAGAGGTGGTGTTACCTTCCAGTGAATTGTTCAGATGTGGCTGTATGCAGTGAAGCACTATTAGGCCCTTGGGATATTTGCCAGCAAGCTTCAGAAGCCCTGAAATTTTCCTCTTGTCCTGGATGTGGTAGGATCAGCAGGCTGTTCTGTTGTTGTCTTGCCACCCTGAAGAATACTCTGTGCAAGGTTTGAAAGCTGTTGGTGAAGAGGGCTTGTGGGGATGAAAATTCCTCCCAGGTACATGCATTATGACAGCACCATGCATAGTTAATAGCAAAAGACAGATTTCACAAGGACAGAGTAGTGCATTATTCCCAAAATATATAGCTTGAGCTCACCTGTATGCACAAGTCAGTGCACTCCATAGTGAGAAAACCAGCTAATCCATAGCATCTACTGAATGCAGAGCCTTGGGGCAGGGGAGAAAATGCAAAGCAACCCAGGCATGCTCAGCTTGCTTTCGCTGAAATTGTTCAAGCCATTTTGTGTTGGGCTTGAGCTTAGGGTTTCCTCAGCTTGGTGTAAAAACAGCGTTCCTTGTTTGCCTTGTGCCTCGTTTGTCTTATTCTTTGAACAGTAAGGGAATTCTTTGATGATTTGTGTGGCACTCAATTAATGGGATTTTTATAACTAGAATCAGCTGATTTCTAGAAAGAAATAAAGAAAATATTTTTAAAAGGCTTCCTTTGTGGAAACCACGTCTAAGCGTTATGAATGACCTTGATGTCGAAACAACAGACACATCACATAGCTTCTAAGTTAGCCTTTCTGAAATCTCATCCGTACCCTACTTTTGAAGCAGTTCTTATAAGGATTATCTCCTCTACCCTCAGCCTCTATCTTCCATAATTGAAAGTTTATACAGCAGCTGTGTGATTTCAATATGGGCCGCTGGGAAATGTGACTTCTTTAATTCTCTCCCTGTGCCACGATGTGATGGGAATGATGATGGGAGTTGTTACACTTGATAACTGCAAATACTGTTAATGTTATTGCCAGAAAAAACAAATGTTCAAAATTACATGGATTTTTTCCCTCCTTTAATTTTGACCCTCCCATCTCAGCTGGACAGAATCGAGATGTGATGAACTCAGTACTTAGAACTACCTGCTTGATGCTGCAGAAGATTCTCTGCTAGTCTGAATGTCCTACAATGGGCAGGTCCGTTAGTTCCGTATTATTGGTATATTCTGTTTTATAGGTATGTCTGCCTTCTGCACTCTGCTGTAATGTAGCTGTTAATCAGTAAAAACACGCAGAATGAAATATGGCACTTGTCAACGCTGCTACTGAGGTCGCAAGTCAGAACCCTTGAGAGTGACTGCAGGTGTTGCTGAGCACACACTGTACCTGAAGAAGGGAAGATGTCCTTTGGAAAACAGTCTCAGGTTGTGGGTGGTTAGGAACTGATGCTTTAAATTGTAGTTTTGTGCAGATGGTAATCACAAACAGCATTTTTTACCCTTTTGCTTTATAGTGTTTTCTCTGTTCTGTAAGTCTGCTTCATCTGAATGTTCCCTAAACTTCCAAAGCAGTGGTTGGAGAGGGCAGCCTCAATTGTCCAATTGAACGTGGGCTGGAGACACTGAATCTCTGTTAATTAGAGCAGTGTGGCAGGATCTCTTCATTCCCTGAATAGTGGCATGCACAATTGTATGCTGTTGGAATATTTTCTTCTACCAAAGACACATCTACGTGCTTTAAACTTAATGTAGCAAACCCAAGACTTTAAAGATGCCTCAGACATTTCATTTGTTATTGTAGATGGTGCCTCTGGTGCGTGATGATTTATGAGGGATGGCTTCTGTCTGCTTTGGAGAAAGTATTCTGTGCCCATAAGCAAGTCTCTGACGCCCTGTTGGCAGTGGGGTGTGAATTCATTGCAGGGGAGATGTTATTTGAGCCACTTCAGAAGTGACTTATAGTAAATGATCCAGGTTGCCTTCAAGAGCTGTATTTTCGCTATGTTCAAGGCTTGAGATCAGATTTTTGGCATGTTTCCTGCTGGAGCAGGGTGGAGGCTGTGTTGTGTACAAGACACGCTCGGGGGCTGGTCAGACACAGTTGACACTGGGGTTCTGCCTGTCTTCAGCAGGAAGCTGGAACATTTGTTCCTGGAGTTTGGTCTCAAAGCTACTGTGTGCTTGATGTCACAAAGCCACCCAGCACTGAGGTTCAAGGAACTCTTGTTGCTAGAGCAGCTGTTAGCTCCTAGGATGTGTGTCCTGTCAGCAGAGCGGGTGGCTTTGGGTGATGCAGGTTTGTAGTCCCCCAGACAGAGTGGGTGTCTCTGAGCATCACCAGGCTCTCGCTGCAGACCTGTGCTGTGGCCAGAACCTTCACTCCAGTGTCCCACTCTCTGCTGTACTTCCAAATCCTTGATACTACAGGTGATTTTGGAGATGAGATCCTGGCCTGAGATTGTTCTGGGAAATGGCTCAGGAAGGAAATTCCCCTGAACTACCCTGCAAGGGGTGTGAGCTCCCCTGTGGGAGGTGATGTGATGGTAACTGCAGTTGTCAAAGGAGAGGTGAATGGGATTAGTGAACGCTGAGTTCCCTAAGTGTTTTCAAATCACAGAATCATTGGTTCAGGAAACTCTAAAAAGTGTAAAATCATCAGTGAATATAAAAATATAGGGCAGTAGCTAATATGTGGTGTGTACCTAGATACCTCTCTCTCTCTGCTAATACACTCTAGAACCAGGATACTGGTCTATACAGCCCATCTTTGTGCTGAGAATGGAGAAATCTGAAACTGGAGTTGTTTGTGACAGATCACATTTCATGTTAAATTTCATGTGCTAAGCATTAAATCAAATACCATGATGCCAACTATGTATTTTTATTTTAAGCATATTAATATCTCAGCTGCTTCTTCACCGTTCTCTCTTGTTCAGAAAGACAGTTCTTGGCATAGAAGATAAAATGTATTTGTTTTCACTGTTAATAAACATCCAGTTACATTCATTGACAGGACAATGAATCAGTGCAGCAATATGCCAAGTCTGCTGAGGCCACTTCAGGAATGTGATGCTGCAGTTCCCTGCAGACCAAGCATGAGGTTCTCATGGGTCTGCTGTTTTCTGCTGTCCACCTCAGAGAAAATTAATTGCAGAACATGGGAACTTTTTCACATGCTGCATATGCTGTGAGCAGAGAGGAATGGAAAAGGATTTTGAAAATACCTGAGTCCTCATTTTGGGAAAGGTGGAAAAATTATCTATTTTAATTCATCCCTGGTGGGATTCTGCCAGTGTGCAGTAAATCACAAGACAGATTTGTTGTCCTTATAATGTTATCTTTCTGTAACAGCACAAACTTGCTTACTTGGAGGATAGAAAAGGTTTTACAGCTTAGTTATTAAATAAGTGAGAACCAATCTGGCTGCACTATGAAAGAGATGTGCTAATGTGATTTCAGTGTGAAACGGTCCCAGACGTTGTGCTCCTTGAAAAGCTTTTAATGTTTGGAAATAGTTTCNTCTTTCTTTATTTTTTTTTTCCACTTTACATTTGAACTAGAACATAGGAGAAATTAAACTGTTTTGCTTTAGTTGACAGACACAAATTTCCCTTCCATTTTGTAATAATTTTTTTTGTTGTTTGGAGCAATTCTATTATGAATTAATTATATAATAATTACATTATTATAATTATTATATTATATTAATTTATTTTTGTCTTCAGGCTAAGAATATTTTCCTGTCCTCGTCACTGTAGTTGAACATAGGTCTTGGAGTCTGTCTGTTGTGTTTTTCAGCTTTTTCCCTGTGGGCAGGCTTTAGCATCAATAGGGCTTTTTTCCACCAAGATACTTTGATCTACAACACAGGTAATGATATCCAGGCTCACCTCCCTTCTGAACTGGAGCATCTCTCTTCACAGGAAAGAATTTGAAGAATTACTTTTAGCAAGGAAATAAATTCAGCATGGAGTTTCATATCTGGTTTCAGCTGTGCAAACTGTTATCTTGGCTAAAGGGAATATACTTTGTCCTTAAAAACAATTACTTCAATTATTTTCTGCTATGCTGTGCTCTGCTGATGGCCTGTGCGGCCAGTGGGACTTACTTAAAATATGTACGTTCTTAATATCAGCTCAGAAAAAAGCCATCTCAGCTGGAAAAAAAATTAATGTAATGTAAAAAATCAGATTCTTTTTTCCATCTGACCTTGCCTCTATTTAGTTATCTCAGCCTTTGATGTTGAATTTACAGATTAATAATTGTAGCTGCTTGAGCGAAGTCAGGGCAGAGAACAATTACAACTGTAAACAAATCCCTCTTCAACTCTGCCTTTCCCTCGTTCAATGTCTACAGCAGGGCTGTAACTGTATATACAATTACTCACTTTCCTAATAACTCTGGGAAAGCTAATTACTTTTTCAGAACCCTTTGTGGCCAAAGGGTTTCCTGCAGCTGAGGGTCTGGGTTTACCCTGCATCATCGTGATGCCACGGCTCAGTTTATTGCATCACAGCTTCTGGCAGCAGTAGCTCAGAGGCCTCGTTAGGGCCACAAAGGGTTTTTCTTGCTGGTTTTGTTAAGTCTGTGCTGAGTTTTACTCAGTCCTTTCTTAACCTGCTACATGTCCTTAGTTCAGTGCTTTGAGGCTTGCTTGTCTCGCTCTGACACATCCCCAGGCAGGCTTTTGGTGCTGTGTGAGGGCACATCTTGCTGTGGCTGGGATGGTCCAGTTGTGTGAGTCAGTCGCTGTTGCAGGTGCTGAGCGTTGCTTTGGCTATTTCACAGATAATGCTTAAAGCTTGGAGTCAGAGGTGCTGCAGTGACTGCAGCCCTGTCAGAGCTGTAAGGCTCAGGTCCATCAGCCCCACAGCAGCTGATGGCATGTGACTGCAGGTGTGCCTTCCTGAAGGTGCTGTGGCAGGCACACCTTGCAGTGTGCAGTGTGTCTTCAGAGCACATGCTGTTCTTGGAAACTAGACCCAAAACTGGCTTTGCCTTCAGGGGTTTGTAGTGGAACAGCCTATTATAGCGTAACTACTTGAATTTTGGACTTGGAAAGCCTCTTAATCATCTCGCAAATCTAATCAGTGCTGTAATTTTTGGAAAACTCAGGATTCAGTTTGGAGTTGAAGCCAAGTGTTCTTGGAGAAGACCTAAATCTGTTGGAGAAGGTGGATCCTTGAGCTAGAAGCATGATACAGACCAGATGCCTGTCCTCACTGTTGCTGACAGAATTGAATAGCTGGCGTCCACGCTAAGCAGGTTTTATTTTGCATCTGTAGGTTTGAGGGTGCTTTTAACCCAGAGCACTGCTCACCAGATCAAAAACATGATTAGAAAATTAGATGTTTAATTATTGTCTCATTAGATATATAGACCTGCTGTACAGAGACTCCCTGTCCTGCCCTCGAAGTTATTTCTAAAGCTTAAACATTTTAATGTTGGAGTTTTCTGTCTACTTTAAGGCATTTTTTAGAATTAAAGACCAACTGATTTGCCTGTAATTTGTAGTCCAGCTCTCTGTTTGCTGCTAGTGGAATTTGAGAGCTGGCTTAGTGCTCTGTCCAAGCAGGAATGAAGCCCTCTTGGGAAAGGGGAGTTCTTCTGAGTCTTTCATGCCTGCCTCGCTTCATCTCTGCCTGAATTTCCATGACTGTGAAATGACTGATAAATTGTGGAGCTGTGAAGGTGCAAATAAGTGCAGTGCTCTGGGAACCTTTCCAGTGAAGTGGTAGTGAAAAGCAGTTTTATGGCTATTGCTCCTTTTGTGCTTTGTGCACACCAGCCACAATTACCACGACACCACAGGTAGCTGCAGTGCTTCTATAATTAGCTGATGATGTGGGGAGCACTGGTGAAGTAAACTTTCCTTGGGAATACATCAGCTACTTACCCAATCATATATTGGAAGGGGCCTTTTGAGTCACAACTAACACTCTTTCACATGTTCTGTATGTGAAAGGAATTAAGTTTTGGCCAACTGACTGCCTCACTGAGAGAGCAGAAGGGCATTAAAGTGCTGAATTTAAAGCAACCTTTAAAATTATTTTTGTCTAATAAATCATTCCAGGAGGTGGATTTTGCCATATGCCCATGTTCCTGTTCCCACCAGCAGCCTGTCTGATCTCACATGTGGTTTTGCACCATGTCATATCCTGTCACAAAGTTCTCCCTTCTCCCTACCCAGTCCTATCATTGACATCAATGTTGTTTCATTCAAGTGTGAATGACTCGACAAGGAGAAAGTCTTGGAGATAGGGACAAAGCCTGAGCAGAAGGATCCTCCCTCTCTTCTCCCTACTGCCAGCCAAGCCATCAGAGGAGATAAATCCATTTTTCTTTCCCTCTCTATTTGCTTTGAGTTCTTCTGCAGTGTTTCATACGCTGAGTACTGCCTGCATCTCACCTTGTGCTGTTCTCTGTGTGGGGTTTTGGCACAGTAGAAATAAAAAAGCTTGGATATTGGAGGGAGGCTGGTGGTTCAGAAGGCTGCAAAAGGTAATGTCAGCCCTGAACATCTATCCCAGCTCCTTGGGGCCTGTGAGGCTTCCCCACAGCCCTGCCCTGTTGACCGAAATGGGCTCCTGGCAGCAGAAGCTGTGCCAGCCCCTTGACTGGGTCTGAGGGCAGAAGTGAGAGAGGGAGATTTTGGTGGGAAATCCCAGAAGTTGCTCACAGGGCAGTTAGTGTGGCAACTTGCACCCAAAAAAACCTTAATTATTGTTTTGCTTCAAAGGCTGTATCAGGATATCTCCTGACATAAAATGTGGGGATTGAATTCCATCTCTGTCAGGAGCTGTTCAGTTCAGAGATACTTGTTTCTGTAGCTTCCACAAGCCCCAGCAAAGGCAGGAGTGTGGGATGTAGGAGAGGTCCTTGTGTTGACAAGCTGGTGAAACACTTGAGTAAACACTTGTTCCTTTGTATGGTCCAGGGGAATCTCTAATTTAAATGCTGGTGGCTGTAGAAAAGATGTTAATGAACCAAACCTAGCAGCCTCATTTACCCACATGAAATGACTATCAGTGGATAACTCATTCTCCTGGAAAACACAATAATAGTAATGTGGTATACAGAACACAATGCTGCCCTCTAATAAGTCTGACAGGCAGATTGCAGTGTATATTTAAGCTGTATTATCCAGCCAGAGATTTCAAATGCTTTTATGTGCAGACCCTTGTTGCTCAACTCCTGCTCTTTGCTGGTTGAGCTAAACTAATTAAAGAAAAATGTACTATAGCTGAGAAGTCTGGAAAAGCTAAAAGCAGGCTTTCTAAATAAAATAAGCCTCCTAAATGAGCAGCTCTCAGTACTTTCTGCAGAAATGAAAGTTTATTTGTTTTTCTTTGGGAATCGACATGACTATTATGCTATGCTTTGGTCAGTATCTTGGGTTGATCAATAGGGACCTTTATTGCAGACTATAAGCACTCAAAAAGACCTGCATTACTTGGCTCTTTTGCTCTTATATCATGAAGTGACAGTTCTGTTGAGACAAAAAGGGTACTAAGTCATTTAGTGCATGATATATGGCCTGTAGCCTCTGAGCAGCAGCACTTCTAGTGTGTGTTTAAAGCTCATTGTGGCTGAAGTGTGCAGTGCCTGAGGGCTGCCTGCACAGACTTTTTAGAGCATGTAACCTGTGGAGGATTGTTCTGCTTCTCCTTCAGAGTGTGTGCAAAACGCTCCCCAGCACAGGACATCTGTGTCCTTGGTGGCTGCAGTGGCAATATCTCCCATCTCAGGTGCTGGACTGCTCTTGGGATGTGCTTTGCTCCAGGCCAGTAAATGTGTCAGGGCTTTTGTGAGGAGGGTGTTACCTGTGAAATAGTTGCCAGCTGTTGTAGAGTTGTATTTAAAGGGTGCCCGTGGGTTTGAGGGCCTTACAGCTGTGGGAGGTAAGTTCCACAGGATGTCTTCTCCTCACTTGCACAGCTCCATAGGGACAGATATAGGTGGGTTTGGTGTCTGTGCATTGAATTGCTCAGCAAAAGCACCATCTGAATCAGTCTACCAGTGAAAGATGGTCATGTCTCACTGGTGCTCCCACATACCTAGAGGAGTCCTTTCCACGTGTGTGCTATCCCATGGGTTGGGACAGAATCCAAAAATCCCAATTTCATCCATTTTTATGAAGATCGCTTGTTTCTTTTTGGGATGTTTTCTTCTGAAGAGCAGATTAGCTTTCTGAAGCAGTGGACCTGTGCTTTTGTCTCTCCAGACTGCAAACACTGCATGTAGCTGGGACTGACCTGATGTTCATTCATCTGGGTTAAACCATTGCAGAGAGACTTGGGCAGGTTCAAACTCCCTCTTGTTCTGTCTGAATTTGACTTGAGTAGCCTGTTCTTATCTTCTTGATGGTGAAAATTGGCCCAATTTTTTTGGTGAAAAAGAGCAGGAAAACTTTATTTGTGGATGTAACGTAGAGGCGATATCTGCCTTGAAGTTGAAACGTAGAAGCTGCGGTGTCCAGCCTGTTCCCTCTGCAGCTGGAGTTTGGAGGATGTATTTGGCGTTCGAAGAAATACTGGCACACTGTGCTGTTGAACACTGGCCCACTTCAACTGCTGATGGAAAGATAAAATACATTTTGCTCTTGGCTGGCTTCCTTGCTTGCTGATGCTAATAACATCACGAGCTAAGCATTTCAGGGGTCATCTTGAGAGAAGCAGAGACCTGAATCCCCCTCATCGCACCTTCCTGATGTCGTTGTCATTTCAGGGGAACATTGTCGGGTCAGAGATCAGTGTTTGCACGTCAGCACCGTGGGTGCCAGGTGACCCCAAGGGCTGCTGTGCAATGGGAGTCATGATCCAAAACAGGATCGTGGTAGTTCTCCTGACTGGAGGGTTTTTTCAGACCCACCTCTTAATTTTAGCCCTTATACAAAGGTCAGACTGAAAACCTGCGGGACTGCAGCTTTCACAACCACCTTTGTAGGATATAAGGCTGAGGAATACCTGATCATGTATGTACATCTTTATTGTCCTCTAGGAAGTTTTGCAGTCTCTTCATCATTTTGTAGCACCCCAGGGAGCTTTTCTGTCTCTGCCAATTAATTTGTTGTGGTTATTTCAATTTTGCTCACAACCTGCTCGACAAAAGCTCCTTAAAGCTAAACTCTTCATATTGAGAGAGGAAAAACACAAAGCTGGTCTGGATCACAAGTAACAGTAGGAGACATAATGCTTAGCCATAACAATTGCATACATGCTTATAAGCTGATGCATTGAAAACACAAGTGCTTCTTCAGCTGCCTGCCACTATGAATGTTAAAGATGATAGAAATAAACTTTAATTTGTTCATTAGTGTGAAAATCAAACAACTGCAAAGCCAGCTTTTATTATACCTCGCTCAGAGGGGTTTTGCAACAACTACTTAATGCCAGTTATTTCTTGGTCTGTCATTGTCCCACATAGCCATCACTTCTCTTTCTTCTAGACCCATAGTGGGAATTTATGCTTTTAGCACCTGGTTATGGAGACTCTGGTTTTGCCTGGACACCCAAGAAAGATGGAAGTGAAGGGGAAACACATGGTGTCACCAGTCACTAGCTCTAGAAACATTTAATTGTGAAATGAGAATTCAAATTACAGTTTAAATGTTCCACTAGATATGTCCACTGTTTCCCTTTTCTCTGTGAAAGGAGAATAGGATTTCCAGGATTTTCCAGGGTTGCTTAGGCTTTCCATGTGTATTCTGCTTCAGTGCAGGACCTAGCAGGTAGTGGAGGGCTGCTGTGCAGTGCTCTGGCTTAACTCGGGGAGGCTGTGCCATCTCCCCTGCTCATGCTGTCAGGCAAGCTTTGACTCATGGATGTTAATTAACCCCAAATAGTTTTTCAGCCTCTACTGTGGAATTTTTCTTTCTCAGCACTTAGGCTTCTGCATGAAATTGGCTTATTTATCCCACATTCCCCCAGAGTGGAGAATTTTAATTCTGTAAGCACCAAATGTCTCTTATTCTTCCTCTACACAAGGCTTTTTATTGGCTTGCTGCTGCAGATCAGTAATTAGCTACAAAAGGCTTGTTTGCTTTCCTATTTTCTACCTGGGGAGGTTGCAGTAGGTGCAGGGTGGCAGCAGCTCAGCCAGTCCATTTGCAGACACCCTGTTGCCAGCTCTGCTTCTGCTTGCGCTCCGTCTCCTGGCGGCTTTCTCTGAGGGAGCTGCCTAATTGCTCTGCTAGAGGTATTTTCATTAATCATGGAATTTAACTTTTTAATGTGCTATTAACGAGATTTCCCTGCCTAAGGTTGATATTAGCTGTGGTGGTTTATGGAGCTTTTCATGTGCACACAAATGGAATTGTGTGCACAGTTTGGACCTGTTACTCAGAGTGATGGGTCCCAGGCTGTCAGTGAAATTTGCCAACTGACCTGAGGTGAGGCACTTGGATCCTGTAAATGTGAGTTTTTCAGGAAGACTTCATGTTACTGAACTTTAAAGTGCTGGAGGCTGCTCTGGGAAAGGGAGGATGTCCTGTGCCTCAGGTTTCTCTAGTAATTTTAGTCTAGCTGATAAATTAACTCTGATTGCTTGGAGCCTTGACGCTTCAAGCAGTTTAAAATGGTATTGCCTCTGTTGAGGATTTACTGCCATACAAACATCAGCAAGCTCATCTGCCCTCAGGAGAAGATGGCTTGATAAAGCTTCCCCTTGCAGACACAAGGAATGGTGAGGATGCCCAGAGAATCCAGGGGGACTTCATGTCCCTTCCTGGGAGAGTGGCAATAGGGGCTGTCCATGTCCCATCTCGGCTCTTTGGCACAGTCCCATGAGGGACTTGGTGTTTTCTTGAAGAGCTAAAAGCCAAGTCAGATATGCTTATCAGGAAAGGAATTTTGACTGGTTTCAGGTTCCTTATATTTATTAAAATCTGTTTTTCTTCTCCTGGCTGTAAATTAAGACACTGCTTTCAAAACTCTTTAATTGGGGCTGTAACAAGGCTCATCATATTTGGCAATGATGAATAAAGGGTTTGACTGGAGCATATGTTAATGCACAGAGAACAATGACGCTTAAAATAAATGTCCCCAAAGTGCCATATTTGGCAGTGGCTGCAGGAAATCTGTAGTAAACGATGCAGTGCTGCTGTTGTGCTTATGAGGGACAGCAGCAGTTTCTGGTTGGTTCAAGGATTTCATTCTGCCGAGCTCCTGTGTGGGCAGTGACCTGCAATGAGTGTCTTGCCATGAGGTCTTCAAAAGTAGCTGCTGGTCTGAGCTGTGTGTTTGTTACCATTCTCTCTGCAAAAGGCTGTGAGAATGCAAGGCACCTCCAGCATCAGATGCAGGGAGTTTGGGGTTCTGGATCTCAGTGGGTTTGAAATATGGGCTGGAATTTGATTATTTATTTAAGGTTTCCAGGCTGCATGTGGTCAAGGTGCTGAGTTTCTATTTCTGGAATACAGATCTCTCTGCTTCTGTTACAGGATGCCACCTACCAAAAAGTGGCCCTACATGTTTATTTGCAATTGTGCTATGTAGCCTAAATTGCCTGGATGTAAGCACAAAGCACCATTTGCACTAAGACATAGCTTTTGCACTGGCCTGGTGTTTGTATCACAAGCAGAGCTATTTAAGCATAGTGTAAGCCACCTTCTTTTGCAAAATTGATCTTTTTCCTCTTTTGCTCTTATGTTTACTGACTTAGCATGTAACTGAAACAAAAAAAGCACCTCTAACTTATCACTTGCGAGGGTTTTAGTGGTGGCAGTGTGATGGCCCTGGAAAGGCACGTATTAAAAAGCTTGAGGGGGTTGTAAGCTTTTTGATTATTAAGAGATTTATTTCTCATCTGTGGGCACAAATTTCTGTTACACATCAATTCATTAAGCAGATTAAATAAAGCCAACCAAGTTGGCTGTGAGCTGTGAGCATAGTCGTGTTTTCACATGAAACAAGAGGGGATGTGCAGACAATTCATTTATCATACATCAGGCAGTAAAGTTCAGCTCAAGGCTTATGACTCCCACCACTGCTTTCATTTTTGGGGACAAAAACCCAAATCTGAAAGCACAGGTGAAGTCTATAACTCTGTGTTTCCAGAAGAGGGGTTAATGCACAGGACAGGGCAGCACAAGGTAGAGAATGGGGCTGATTGAAGGGTTCTGCTCCAAGAGGCTGCAGCCACCTTGCAGGCTTCCCAGTACTGCACCTGGAAGCTGACCAAGGTGGGGGAAAGGAGAGGGAAGCACTCTGATGTGGGTGGGGGATCAGTTTTGCTGCTGCATGATGGTGTGTTTGCACCTGCAGCGTGACCCAGGCAGGTGCTGGGCTGGCCATGGGCGCTGGAGCAGCTCCAACACACCCATGGAAGTGGCACATGGGACAGCGTGTCGCTGGATGCTCTCGCTCAGGGTGCTGCAGCTGGGCCCGGGTCCCGTGCTCCCAGGGAAATGAACATTGCAAACTGCCTGCCGTGCCTTAAACGGAGCCTGCCCGGGGCCTGCGACTGTGGGCAGGCTTTGAACCAGACCGTGCAGGGCCAGCCGTGTTTTGCAAGGAAGCATATCCAAGCCCTGTGACAGGAGCAAGAAGCGTGGCAATGTTTTTTCTGTCTGAAAAAGTAGAGCTGCTGCAGATGCCGCAGAGATCGGTGTTAGCTTGTAGCAGCACCCTTACCACAGCTAGGAGGGATCTTGGGAAAGCTGGGTGGGAGAATTATCTGCATGCCTCTGCCAGGATGATCTTTTGCTTAAAGGAGTGGGGAGAATTTTTACCTGGAATGGCTACAGATACAAACTTAAAAAGTTAGGGAAACAATTTGTATAATTGTCCTAAAGAAGTGTGGTTGAGAGTAATGGGAATGTAAGATACTGTGAATAATAGAAAGAAAAAACAAAAAACAACAGAAATCCACCAGAACCCCTCTCCAAGCAAAATAAAAGACCCTGGCTGCTAGAGGTTTTCCAAACCTCAGCTCTTGTCTTTGCACTGTGTTTCTTGTTCTGTGTTCTGGGAGGGCTTATTAAATCAGCACAATGCTGTAGAAGGTTTGGCTGATGGGTCAGATTTTCCTGGACCTGCAAAGTTGGGCCAAAAGTCGTGACAGTTGTGAGAACCCTGCCAGATGTGAATTAGCCTCCCAAAAGGAGTTGGGGGTTGCGGTGTGACTGATCTGCACCTTGGGAGCCTGCCCAGGGCAGAGCTTGGGTTTCTCTGGCAGAGCTGTGCAAACACCAAGGAGACAGAGGTGCTCTTTCTTTTTTGATCATCTTCAGTGAGTTGTTTTCCTCTTTTCTGAAAATAGATCTTGCCTAAATAAACTTTTAGTTCTTTAAAGAGCACCTGACTACCAGCCTGGCTTTTACAGCACACTGGGACTCAATGCTGAGTGAAGGCTTGGTTCACTTTCAGTGGTGGCTTTCTCATTAGAATTGTGCTAGGGAAACGCACTGTCAGTTCATCAGGGAGGGAAATTAGACTAATCCTTGGGGGATTTTCTTGTTCTTACTCCAAGATATTGCTTCATTAATGAAACAGAGGAAAATAGGAGATTTCAGACTTTTTTTTTCTTTACAAAAAAAAAGATAAAATGGGCTTGTAACAGCTTTTAACTTTGAATGAAGAACTGATATGAATTAACCAAAGTATTTGTTAAATACTTTGTTAAATCTTGATTTTTTGATCACTGTGGGAAAGGTAACAAATATGGATCTATGTCAAGACTAGAAACCTGAGCTGGAAAATCACCTTAAGACAAAACCAATTTGCTCCCCAAGTTACAGCTTCCAACCCACCATGGCTACTTACACAGCAGAAACAGGATTTGCGTTTGTCCTCACCCACCCAGCTGCCACTCATCTGTAGGTATGACATCTGCTCCCAGTCACTGGAAGCCAAACTCTCTGCTTTTCCTCATGTTGTTTCTGTCACATAGCTCTAAGCAGGCTTCACTGGAGATTAACATGTTTAAAAGCTTTTCCTGTAAATTATCTTCAGCTGTATTAATTGACAAGTTCTTTAGTTCTTGCTAGTGTTTCACTGAGCCTGAGCTGCCTAAGAGGGAAATAAATGTCGCTGCCTTCTCTAGGACAGCGGGACTTCGTGAGCTTGCAGTTGAACTGAGACATCCCTTGGGATTGCCTTACAGGCAGAAAAAGTCCTGCAGACTGCATATTAAACTTCCTATTTTTAACTTTATGTCAGGTTTAGAGAGCATAGCAAGACAACCCGATTTTCCCCTGAGGATTCAAGCAGAAATATCACTGTCATTTCAGTTCACTACTTGGGGATAATTAATTACTGCTGAGGACATCGTTTTAAGGAATTTTTTTTTTTTTTCTTGAGAAGGGCAGGAACAAACACAGGGTAAAAGTCTCTGGCTGACCCCACATTAGGCCAAGCCAAGGCACATGATATACAAAATATAATAATTATTTGCATCCTTGAGCCTTGGGTATTCAGAGTGGGTTTGGTGGTGTTTGGGTTCCTTGGTCCTGTTCTTGATGGGTGAAACCATAGCTCTGTTGACATGGACAGTTAGTTTAGTAGTGGTTCCTGATTTCAGGTGACTGTGGAAAAAGCTCTGCCTGTGGCAAGGGCCAGAAGGGCTCAAAACTATATAAATGAGTTGTTCATTCCATGCTGCTTGGGCAGTTGAGGATGAAATGGCCTTGAGCTTCCTGGCTTTCTTCTCCATCAGGCCAGCACAAGCCCTTCCAGGAGGAGGTGTGACAGCAGCTGAAAACCCTTTGCTGTAGGTGTGATGGCTCAGGACTGAAAGATCTCAGAGTGCTTAAACCTCTCTGATACCAGCTGCTCCTCTCTTACCTATCATCTTATCTCATACTGATTGCTGGATGCTCTCTGTTGCAGAGCCAGCCTCCTAATGACATGGTAAAAAAGGAGCTTGATATGAGCTTTTGCCAAGTTCAGCTGTGTTCCCTCTGTGGTTTTGGCAGGCCTCATTGCTGTGATAAACATATCCACAACTTCATGAAAAAACAAGGGTGATTGTTGTTCCAGGACTCTCAGGCATGTCACAAGTTTACTGGATAAAAACAGCAGTGTTCAGAGACCCTGTTCCCTTCCCCACACCATCCCTGAATGTATCTTTATAAAAACATCTTTCTGCTGGTGCTACTGGTACCAGTTTGCAGGCTTGTGGTGGCGGACTCGTTATAATCTGATGGTAGTTTCAAGCCCTGACAGTCCTCCTGAATGTCACATGTGAACTTCTAGATCATGTTGGCAGAGCAGGGGCACCCTGAACTAGAGGGCACACACATTCTTAGCTTCAGGGTTTTTCCTTTTCTCTCAGGACCACCTGCTTAGGTCCTGATGCTGTTGGGAATCAGCAAAGTTTTCTCCCTGTTGTTCTTCCAAATACCTACTGGGGTTTTTGAATATACTTGCCATTGCTTCTGTACTGACTGCAAGGACAGCTTGAAAAAATTGTCTGAAGGAGGAGAAGCAAGAGTCCTTTCCTAATGCAGCCAAAGAATCTTTTATGTTGCAAGAGGTAAAAGAAGAAACAGATAGGTTTTCCTGAATTCTGAAAACTCTAGCTCTACAGCAGGATGTTAGAAGGCATCTATTTCCATGTTTAATTTTTGCGTTTTATGAGCCCGTGAAAACCACAAAAGATTCTAGGGTTTCTCAAGCTCTGTTTCACAAAACCCTTTAACCACCAGAGGTTGTACAGTCACAGGTGTTGGGCACTGTTCATGAGACAATCCTTTCCCGCCAGTACAAGTAGCCAGCGCCAGCACTGCTGGTGAGCCTGAGGATGAGGAAGAGGGGAAGACAGGCATGTTTAGTATGCTCAAAGAGTCCTGTCAGGGTCAGATACTGCTCTTGAGTTATCATGGTGCATGTCCTAGGCAATCTCACTGGTTTAATGGAAGATTTACTCAAGGGTGATGAAAACCCAGACTTTTTTCGTCATTGTATATCCATCTTCTCTGACCTACTTGTTCTTACAACATCAAGAGCTGTGGTGTGTGCACAGTACAATGGGGAAAAGCAAAGGGTCAGTGAAGCCAATTGTATAAAGACTTGTTTTGTAAAGAAATACTGTAATTATATAATGTTTAGATAACTGGCCCAGTTGAGGATGGGACTGATCCAGCACTGCATGTACAGCCTTTCAGTGCATGGCTGAACCGTACATGTTGTATACTCATCCCAGGGCTCCTCCTGAGGAAAAACGTCGTGCCCCTCAGGTGGGAGAAACCAGGTACTGCTGGTACTTACCCAACAGGCTTGTCATGCTTGTGGTTGCTTCTCTTTCTCTCCTTAGGCCATGGTGTAGGTGTTAATGTAAAGCCACAAATCTCTCAATGTGTGTGATATCATGATTTCCATAGATATGTACAGGGCAATTATATGGATTGATTTCCAATAAACAGACACTTCAGAGCTAAGTGGAACATATTCTGGTAATGTGTCAGATCAAGAATGCTTTATAAATAAGTCATAGCTGTGATATGTGGTGTGAGATTATGAATAAGTTAGACTGCCTGGGGTCAAGCATGCTTTCTTTAGGTCATTGTAAATGTAACAGAAAAGTCAACTTTCTGCTTGTATTGTAACTTGCCTAGGGAAGTAGGACAGACTGGATGGTGGGAAGGAACATGAGCTAGTGGTAGAAAAATCAAATAATGTTGCTTGGACATTTTTGCAGAAAAATCTTTCTCTAGACTGAATAGGTGAATACTTTAGTTTCTTAGCATGAAGTACACTTCTTTCTTGGTTTACTTTGTCCCCAGTTAACCTGGTTTTGTCCCAGTCTGGCTTCTCTGAGGTACAGTCATGATGGAGTAACCTGGTGGTTTTAAATGTTCTCTGCAAGTGCAGCCTGTTGTGCAGTAAGCTCATCTGCAATGGGTATTTGGGATTTTGAGATTCAGGCATTTGGAATCATTTCCTGAGGAAGAACAGGGAATAATCCTAGCATGAAAGTGTATCTCCAAGTGGAAGATCCCTTGTTTTGGGCACTTAAGGCACTTAAGTGCCCAAAATGAGCAAAAAAAGAAAATGTGACCGCCTGTGTGCCCAGACATCTGTCACGTACAATCCAGCTGGTATCTTTTCCTGCCTGGGGAGCTCATGCTAGACTGAAGTGGTGCTTTAGCATTTGACCTGAGTTAGAGGTGAAGTGCTCCATGGGCATGGACAGTGTCATGGCTGGGTCTTTGCTTGCAACAAAAGGCTGTTGCAGGTGCTTTTGCTGCAGATGACTTCCTCAGATGTGGCTGCTTTGCTGCTGGCTGCCTGAATTTTGTCCAGAGTCTGCAAATACTGCCAACAGATGCAGTAGCTATTTTTCTTTTCCCTGTACAGGATTGAGGACAGCAGAGCTTTTACATAAGTAAAGCCTGTTCCTGCATGTATGCATGCAAGTCTCCAGTACTGGCTTGTACTTGCAGCTGGTTCTAGCCCTCAGTTAAACAAATTCCTTAGTTCCTTGTTTGTTCTTTTGCCTGTCAAACCTGTGCTGAGCTGACTGAGCATTTAGCAGGAGTAAATCTGTAAGAAACACTAATAGAGAGCAGCTGTTATTATCTGGAGAGAAACATGAATGTGAATCTTCCCTCAAGGTATTTGTATTTCAAAACCTAGAGAAAATGTTTAGACAGTGGCTGGGCCATAGGGGGAAAAAGGAAGCATTTATAAAGAGTGGTATGATTAAAATCCCCCTCCATCTTCAAAGCCTGTCATTATGCCAGCCAAGGAGGGGCAAAGACCTCCCTGGCCAGCTGTCCTTTCTTCCTCTGCTTGCTGAAAACCTTGCACACCATGTTCATGAACTTCAAGTGCCCTCTTAAAATCCATATTCCTGCTGGGAACCTGCTTTGAAGCCATCCTGTGCCAATCAAACCTTGCTAATTTCTAGGTTATGTGTATTCTTGGCCATATTTATCTTCACTGGGCTCCAATGCTGTCCTATAAATACCTCAGAGAGGATCATATTCCCTCTTGCATTCTTCTTTGCTGGGTTTAAGTGGGCCAAGTTGCTTTATTCTCTGTTGTGCAGAGCTCTGCTTGCAGCTGACCCTGCTCCACTCCTGCTCCAGATGGGCTTCATCTCACCCGGACGCTGCAACACACGAAAGCCACTTCTTTAAATATAAAAGACTTTCAGGTTGATAGGCTTAAAGATCAACATCTTGTCTGGCATAAGGCTGGAGTCTGCAAGTTCAGCATTTGGACTTAAATAGTTTTTCATTTTTCACACATTTTTAAAAAATTGCAGTATACACAGTAAACAGATGATGCTCAGCAGGGCACTGCATAAGTGGCTTTCTGTTGTGTATTGCTCTCAGTGATGGATGAAATTAGGCTTCAGGAGTTACTGGCAACCCTTTCCCACATCTGTGGCAGGGGACTTTTTTGGCGATTTCATTTTCAACTCTTGCGCCATCACTTCTTAAAGTGCTTGTTTAGCTCTGCCAACCTTCACAGAGGCTGAGGAATGTAGAAACACTTGGATCCAAATACCTTAAAGGGTTTATGAAGTTCAGATCCAGCTATGAGTCTGGCAAGTGCCAACTAATGGAAGCTGTCACAGTAGCTGGGATTTATGGTTGGTTTTGTCCATTATCTTTCTGACCGTGTCCAAGGGCCAGTGCCTCACCAGACCTCTCACAAAGCAGGCACAAATCAATGCTTCTGTAGGAAAAGTGTCTGCCCAACCTCCAATATTTGGCTTATTCCCTAAAGCAGGAGTGTTATTCTTCATAAAATGTGTCAGCCAGTACCTTTGGATGTTTTTTCTTATAAATAGATGATCCTTTGTGGATTCATGCCAGTCTCTTCCAATATAAGGTACTATTACATTGAGTTTCAAAGGTTCTTACAGCTGAATTGTGCAAGGAGAAAACAGGGTGAATTTTGGAAATGCTGTGATCCAGTTATAAGTCAGACTTCTTTAAGTTTATGATTTTTTATTGAAAAAACATAGTGGCACATAGTATTGTGCAACACATTCAATGAAGGCAGAGATTTTTGTAATACAAGTTTTTCTTTGGTCATTTAATAGACAATCAGAGTTACATGAATTTATTAGGGTTCATGTTAATATCCTTAGTTCCTCTTTGTTACTGAACCTTAAATTAAGCTTAAATAATTGGTAGACTAAAAGATTACCAAGACCATGGGAGTTAAATGATTTCTGATACTTGTGTGGAATGAGTGAATATGAATGAAGCAGCAGAGCAGCAGTTTTGAGGTGACTGCTTTCCCAAGCTGGTGTAAGCATGCTGTTAATTAACATTTTTGCAGTGCTTTGAAAATGTAAATTGCTCCAGGAATGTTAAGTATCATTATTATGGCAGTCTTGGAAAGTAATAGCTTAATCTATGAAATTGAGTCCATTCTTTAGAATTACAAGTGGGACCATAATATGGCTGCTAGAGTAGCAAACTCTAATTCAGGACATTTGGTTCAGCTCTTGGGGCTTTTTAGTGGGGTCTGTCTGAGGTCAGCTCGTGGCTGTTTATTGCTCAATATGAGTGACCTGGAAGAAGGGTAAGGAAGATAAGGACAGGTCTTTCTTTCATGGAGAGCCATCAAGTTGCTTGGTGAATTAGCGCAAGGAGTGGTATGAAGAGTGTTACTGGCAAAAGCAGGCATTTGGACACAGAGAACTGAGAGGGTGGCCTATTTATGGGAAGCAGGAAGTATGCAAAGGCACAGGGCCACTCACTCACTAGTCAGGTGAAGCAGAGCCCTCAGGACTTGACCCGAGGACTGTGTTCCTATCTCTTGTGCCTGTGGTAGGGAGCGATGGGACAACTGCTACCTCAGCAGCTGAGTCCAGCCCAGGGAGCTCTGTGCTGGGAACTGAGCACAGAAAATGCTGTCTGTGGGAGGACAGGCACAGAAATCTGGAGAAGTGGGAAGGTGAATATGTTTTCTCCAAAATTAGCACTGGTGAGATCTCTTGTAAGGTACCTGAGGTAGTTTCTGATACCTGTAGTTGGAAATAAGATACTGGGGGGAAAAACATATCAGAGATAAGTCAGAGAATAGCATGTTAATGATCATAAGGCATGACGTATAATGAGAAGCTGCAGGAATTTGATTAATTGAAGACTGATTTGATCTGTCTGGTATCTAGATGGAGAGCAGTTTTTAAAGTACTGCAAGATACAGTGGTTGAAATGAAAGGTGGGCACATTCTGACTAGAAATAAAATGAGGTTTAACTGTGAAGCTAATTAGCCATGGGAACTGTATCTGATGCTGAGGATTATGTTGACCTCCTCATCTCTAGGAATGTTAAAATGATGATTGAATGCTTTTCTACTTCAGCTTTCATCAAAATTGATTCAGGACTGTGTCTTGGTCTGCATAAGGCACAAGACCCAAACAGATAATAACAGTGGCCTTATTCATTCACTCTGCTGCTTTGGGCAGGTTTAGTGGGGGGTGTTGTAATTTTAAGTTCACTGTCAATGAAGTTGAAGCTCTAGGGGTTGTTCAAAGGCAAAATTATGACTGAATCCTTACTGTGAGGGCAAGTTTAGGTTCCTGGGAAGCAAGAGTTAGCATTGGCCCTTGTCTCCCGAGGACACCTATGTGACCTCATGAGCTTTTGGAGCGGGTGTCCCTCCCAGAAGGGCGGCTGCCCGTGGCCCCGGCGCTGCCCGGCACAGAGCTGCCGAGCTGACCTGCTGGCTGGCCAGGAAACACGGGGGCTGTCTGGCCAGAAGAGAAGAACCTGTTGGGATTTGGTGCGTGTTGTCTGTAAACGCTTCTGTGTAAAAACCTGAGGAGAGGATGTATGAGTGTTGCATCCGAGCACTGCTCCAAGCTGGGCAGAGCAGGACTCTGAGCATCCAGTGTAGCAGGAGGGGACTCAAGCATCAGTTCTTCCTATTTTCTTGGAATTATTTTGTTTGAATTGGCTTTGATTTTTTTTTTTGTTTTGTTTTTTTCCTTTGCTTGTTGCAGCTCTTTGTGTGTGTGCATGTGGTTTTGTTGTTCTTCAGTGTTTTGTTTAAACTGGAAGCTCTGTTTTTAACAGCAATTCCACTGAAACAGTTTAGTCTGAACGAGCTAGTGTTTTACAACAGTGGCATTTTGCCTAAGTGAGTCTTAGTAACATCAGGATGGTCCCTAGTCAAGGGAGGGGGGTGTGGTGTGTGTGTGACCCTTTGAAATCTGGAGACTCACAGAGAGGGAGATGGTTTGAGGCAGGTCTGCTGGGCAGGGATGGGAAGGTGTTCCTTGCATTAATGTGCATGTTCCCCCGTGCACAGTGAGAGGATAAAGGGGATTGGTGTTCTTGAGGTTTCTCTGGCTTGCCCGAACTCGCCTCTGTCATCAGGGTATCTGCTAAGTGAGGGACAGGGCTGGTAGTGCTCTCTGCTATGGTGCAGCAAAGAACTGGTAGTCACCAGAAGGTGACAGTATCAAAATGAGACCCCGTGTGCACAAAGTGCTTTTATTTGCGTACAAACTGCCTAACCCAGTATTAATGGATACATCTTGCATATATGGGAACCTAAGTCACTCCAAATACACAGGCATCAAAATTTGACCTATTCAAAGTCACACGTTGAAGCGGGAAGCAAAAGCCAAGAATAGATTCAGGGTCCTGAACTTCCCCAACCTCTAGAATGGGAGCCAAATTTCATCTCTCACTTGTAATTATGGTCAAAGCCCGGGCTGGAAATGAGAAGCACTGATTTCTGTTTCTGCTCTGCAGTAGATTTTACTGTATGACCTTGGAGGAAAATGTGTCCTTCTGTGTCTCAGTTTACCTCCCACTAATGGCAACAATCGTACACAGTAAGTTTTAATAGACTCTGTTGCTGCACATACTGAACTTAATGGGTCTCCTTGCAATGGGAGGAAGATGAGATGCACTGTTTGAAGTGTCTGGATGAGAGGACGTTGCAGAAGGGAGACACATACTATTTGTTTTAACACATGGGCCCAGGTACAAGCCACATATGCTCAAGAGTGGATGGCTCACGTGGACAGTAAGGGATCGCAATTCAGCTGGAGGATAGCAGCTGTCTTGACCTTCCTTGAGCTGATGCTCTGTGTGTGGTCTCACCTGGTCCAGGTGCTGCTGGAGCACCTGGGGGTAGGTGGGAGTAGGGGAGTGGAATTTGTAAGAAATCCAAGTCCCAAATTCATCAAAAATTCAGTGAGACAGGTGAGTGCTACACCTTGATGCTACGTGTGGTTGAGCAACTATAGTATGTGGAGAGTCCCTGGCTGAGCAGGGTTCTGTTCTGTGCCTTGTTTTCCTCATGCATTCCTCCAAGCTAGTTGTCTTTTAAGTGTGCAGAAACTACTTGCAAAGATAAAGCTGAACACCGACTCACCATGGTTCATAACGCTGAGCTAGAGGAGTTATCAGTCCCAGCACCATGGAAATGAGTGCAGCACCTCCCTCTGCTCTGCGTTGCCTCCTGTGCATTGCAGTGGTCTGGCTGGCTCTTCTGAAAAGGTAAGCTGATGTTGCAAAGTTTATCTGATGCGTTTTGTGGTAACTGGTGTCACCAAGTGGAATATTTCTGGCAAGTGGAATAATGTTTCTCTGCTCTGTTAGTAGATTAGGTCTAGGCACTACTATCAGCTTACACCTTTTGTGCTGATTCTCTGTTTCCTAGGCCAAGGGGTAATAAATCAGCATCTGATCTGCTGACCAACCAAAAGTCTGTTCAAGTAAATTATCCCACAAAGACTATTGCTGTGCATTTTACTTTTCAGTGTTTCTAAACCTGATTGAGAAGTCTTTATTTTGGAGTATTGAGGTTGGTCAGGTCTCAGTGCATCGATACCTCCTCACATCTAGCACTGGGGTCTCTAGAGCCTTCACTTATTGATGAATTGTTGGTTTCCATGCTCAGCAGGGGACTGTGGTGCCTGACAGAGACATGCAGCTACATCCAAACCTGTGTTACTGCTCCAGTTTGTCAGAAACTGAAGTAGACTCCTTTGATTTTACCAGGTACATAATTGCATGCTAAAGACATCCTTCATCCCAAAAAGCTTGTGACGTGGAGAGGGCAGAGGGAGGTTTAAGCCTCCAAAGTTCCTGTGTAGGTTTAAGCCTCCAAAGTTCAGGTAGCAGTTAAGGTGTTCTGTTCCTCCTATGCAGGAGGAAGGACGGGATTGTTCCTTTGCCATTGAGGCTTTATGCATTTGCATACACCCTCACTGCCACTTTTTTCTTATTATAAAATGATTTTCTCATAAAATTGCCCTTGATCTCCAGCCTTGAGACACTGATGCATATTTATAACCCTTCCTCTGTACTTTCTTCTCCCTTGACTTTACCAAATCCCAGTCCTTGTCTGAGCTGGGGATACAAAGCACAAGCTGCAGCCTGAGTGGGGTTGAGGACTGGAAGGATTTCCTTGCTCTGCTTTTACTCTGTTCTGCTTTGAGCTCCAAATGTATATACGGGCACCATTTTGCTGCCTGCTAATGAAGACATTCAGTGGGATGTAACCTGTTCTTATTCAGATCCCTCCAACTCCAGGACACCTGGCTGACTGTCACTGAGCAGTTATATGAGGTCCTCTGTGGGCAAACAGTAAATGGCAAAGTCCCCCAACAGAAGGGGGGCTGCCTCCACATTCTTTTCAGAGATATACTCCTAAGAGATTGCAGAGCAGAGGCCAACTCTCAGCCAGTGTTGACTGTCACAGCTTCATCACCTGATTCAGTTTGCCCTCACAAAGGACTCATGCTCCCTGTTTGACAACAAACAAGAAATCGGGGTTTGTCAGACAGCTCCCAGTCTCTGGATCACACTGGGGAAATTGGAATCATGCACCCCCAAGCAGTGAGCAAAGCCTGCACAGTGTCTGAGGCTCAGGCTGTGGCAGTGAGGGTGCTGAAGCTGTGAGGGTGCTGAAGCCAGGCTTCCTGTGAAAAGATCCCTCTTCTCACTAAGAAGCAGAGCACAAAGCAGGACAGCAGCCCAAGGCCAAGCCTTGGGTTATAATTCAGCAATTACTGCACCATAATCCCAGGGACTATTAAAACTGTGCATTGGGTTGGTGGGAGGCTGTTAAGAAGAGCTGTAAAAGCATGTTTTACGCTCTGCCCTTGGATGCAAAATCCATATTCTGAGGGTAGTGAGCATTTGTATTCAGATGAATTCCCAAGCTCTGGTGTAGAATGCTGTGGAAGAAAGCAATTGCTGTTTTTTCAGGCAGAGACAGAGTGCAGGGTGGTCTAGTGAGCTGCTTTCTGAAAGATGCTCTTAGAGATGTGTTTTTTGTGTTCTTTTGCTTGTTCTCTGCTTGTACAGAGACAGAGCATTCTGCTTTCTTTCACCTGCTGTTGGTACAAGACAAAACCCGATGTTCTGCACAGGTCTCAGCGAGAGGCCTGGTTATGTTTTAGTTCTACCTGCTGGTCTTTGTAACTTAAATTCTTCTGGTGCCTGCTAGATATGAAGCCTATTCACACATAGAAACATGGCCTGCCTTCAAAAATGTCTGCGGTTTGGTGTTTTTTTGGTGGTGTTTTACACTGTTGTTCATTTTGGTTTTTTTAACTGCAAAACAGGTTTGCTGTGGCTTGGACAGGGGCATGCCTTTTCCTTTTTTATTTGACCTGTCCATGTCGGGGCCTTGGCTTCCTGTCTTGTGGGGATGAAAGAAAAATGTCCCTCATGAGCTGTGCTGCAGAGCTGTCTGCCAGGAGTTGCTGCATGGCTGTCCTCTCCTCTGCATCTTTGCATTGTGCTGTGATGGTGCTCCAGTGGCGCTGCCCCTTCCTGCCAAGGCTTCTCAAGAGGTGCTAAAGGGCAGGGCGGCCTCTGAAGGCATGGAGGGCTTTGCATCGTGGCCTTCATCCATTGACACAACACATCTTCTGATGGTGCAGTGATAATTCAGGTCTGGTGCTGAACGGGACACTCCAGCTGGTGCCACAGATCATCTGTTGAGTTCTGGCTGAGCACACTTAGGGCCATCCCACTGAGTTCACCAGCTGTGCCAGTTAAATGACGGCTACACGCTTCGTCAGGAGCCACTGCCTTCTGGAAGCCACAGAAGTGATCATCTCCATTGGGGAGACAATTTCTGAGCTTCTCCTGTGGAGCAGGTGTGAATTGTGTAGAAGTGGGGTCATCTTTAGTTAAGTACCCTCAGCATCAATCAGTTACCAATATTTCATCTCCCTTCCCTGGTGCCTTTGGAGGCATCCGACATCCATCAAATAAAACAGTCTCCAGATGGCCCCAACATATGGTCCATGTCTCGGAATAGCTGAAATCTAAATGCTTGCCTCCTTGGGAAGCTGCAGCCCCTTGCTGAGTCTCAGCATCCAAGGGAGATGCCTGCTGCTTTAATCAATGTGTGTTCCATTTTTTTTCTGCTTTGTCATAGTCATAATAATAAGCAAGTCTCACTTCAGCATCCCTGGCTGCAAGAACCTTTCTGTGCTTGAAATACTAAATGCGTGTCAGTCCCTTTCTTTCCTCTTGTCTTTTCCCTCATCACTAGGACCCTACTGATCTTCTGAATCCTCAAAGCACTAATTACCCTCCTCTTCCCTCCTGCTACTGCTGCTCTTCTTGCCTTCCTTCTTCTAATCTCTTATTTGTGTAAATCACCAAGGGTGAAGGCAGAGTAAATATCAATAAAGCAATTCAAGACACTCATGATGTTTCTAAGGGCTGCCCAAGGGGAATGGCAATTAGTGGCAGCTGTTATTGGTATGTCCCACTTCACACCAAAGTTTGTCTCAGTCTGTCATCTCTTCATTCCTTTGTCCTCACTCTATTTAGCATTGTGAAATGGCAAACCAATTCCTGAGCCTCCTGGGACAGGCCTCCAAATTTGTACTCTTTTATATATTCTGTCTGATTTGATGCTGTAGTCCTACTGTGTACTACCAGCATAAGTACTGGGAGTTGGGCAACACCCAAGGAAATGTAGTCTTGAGCCTATAATGATCATTTTCCTTGTCCCTGTTGAAATCTGTTTGGAGGCGGAGTCTCCAGAGGAAGACACACTTCTGTAATTCCTGCTCCTTATCAAAGAAACAAGTCTTTAAAAAAAAATTCTAAAAAATAAGTTAAATTATTGGAGTTGGATGGAAAAAAAGTCCCTGTACAAGAACTTCAGATGAAAATCTTACACTAATTCAGTAAATATATCAAGAAAAAATAGGGTGTTCCTTTAAAAGTGGTATTTGTGACTAAATATGTGATGATATTGCTGCATTTAGGGTATGTAAATAGTTTTGATTTGTATGTATTTGCTTTGTGTGCAGAAGTATTTGGTCAAGATCTACCTAAATCAAAACTGCAGTTAACTTCCCATTGAAAAAGGGCCCATTTCTGCCGATACAAGCTCTGAAGAGTTGTTTGTGCTGCAGTAGATCTCTGTCATCCTGCAAGGTTCATAAACTTTATGAAGTTTACCTTGTGAGTGATGTAAGTCTGTATTGCAGGTGTCAGAGGCTGAACAACTTGCCTGGGACTCGTGCCCTGGTCCTTAAGGGCCTCGACCTGCTGAGCTCTGCACAGGTTTGTTATTGCAGAGCTGAATTCACACACCTTCCAGATGCTGATATTGCCACTCAAATGGTGCAGTCCATTGGTATGAGATCTGGCCTTGTGTACTTGTCTGTGTAATCTGTGGCTCTATTAATTTAGCCTGTGGCATCCATTCAGAAGCCCATTGCTTTTTATCTGGCTTGGTGGTAGTTCTCTGCCCTGTGTTTGAAATCAAGGCAGATGCTTCCTAGACTGCACCTGAGATTTTTAAGGGTTTGAAAGCGGACAGCAGGATGAGATTCTGCAATGTGGTAAGGAGTTACTGATACCTTGGTTTCTCTTTAACTTTCTGTGAAACTTCATGCTTTTTGGAGCCCCAAAGTCAAGGAAAACCATCTTGCTTATTCCAGTTCCAAGCTAGTCATGGCTGCACAGAGACATGGGTTGAAAATCCTGAGGCTTCATCTCCCACCCCTGTGACACCAGACTGTCAGAAGCGATGTGCAGCCTTTGTCTGGGCTATCTTTTGGGGTGAGACCTTGCTTTATTATACCTGTTTGCTGATGCCTGTCCTCTCTGCTGCACCTGCCAGCAGGGACTCCTGTTAGCACCCACTGCCTTAGTTGATTAAATCAGATATATCCAGTTTATGTTACCTAAGTCACCAAAGAGCCATCATGTAGCAACAGCTTCCCAGCATGCCCCTACAGCTGTCCCCATCTCACCTTCTCCCTTCCCCAGAGGTACCAAGACGTGCACGAGTGCTGTAGAGTGAGCAGTTCCTTTGTGTGCAGATGGCAGCATATTCATGTCTCTTGTAAATTATTTACAAGTCTCAGTGATTACGTGCAGGCGGTATCGTGCCAGTGTTGGGATTACATTAATGGGCTTAGTCTTAAAGTAAGAAAAGAACTCATGATGAGAAAAAGGGCAGGGCAGCCTCCTCCTTGTCTTTGTGGGACAGGCAGGATTGGTGGGGGCAGCAGCTGAAACAGGCCAGGAAGGTGTCTGGAGTGTCTCTGCATCCCCAATCCCATGATTTTCCTCTGCCTAAGTCCCAGCTCACTTCCCTCTGCTATTCCCAAAAACCCCACCCCTTCCATTTCCCCCCTTCCCTTGCAGCTCGGTCACCTGTCTCTACCCCACACCTCATTGCCTGCAGCAGAGTTGCTTAAATAGATCCTTTGCCGTGTGCTGATGTCCTCAGTGAGCAGTGGGAATTGCAGGAAGCAGTCAGCCAGAAGCCTTCCCTGCACCTCATCACAGCAGTTCCAGCTCTTTGTCACCAAAGGCAGATGCCTTTTATAATTGCTGCTGATAATGGTTTTAAGACACGTCCTCTACAAGATGTGAGGGGGTACTTAGCAGGAGAGAAAACTCTTTCAAACCATATGGTTGTATCAGCACTTGTTTGATGCCAAGGTTGGCTCTTGGTTAAATTGGGATCCCACTTTGCATGCCTACGTCTGCTGAAGGGAAAAAAAAAGTTTGAGTTGGGGCCATGAAATGATTAACTTTTTTCATGTTTATTTCCATGCTCTCTTTCTACATGTAAAGCATACAGCTTAAAAAAACAACTATGGGTGTAATAGTTTGGAATAGTGGTACTGTACTAAGATGAGTCAATTCTGTCTCCACTGAGAAGTAGGAAGAAAATCTCTGTGGCTGTCATGCTCTATCACCTTTCCTAATTGCTTTGAACATACTTTTCTGAAGATGCCCCCCCCTACTGTCTCACACACCAAATGATTTATAATGTGCTTTGAAGACCACCACTGGTGTAAGGGAGTACACCACATCTCTGGAAGGCACTCAGGAAGGTTTCAAGGGTGGCAAGCTCCTTATTTCTGTGGTTATTCTCTGTGCATTTATTGGTATGTGGATGGGTACAAATAAAAGCTTGTGGTTTTTCATTGAGACCTTGTTTGGTCTGTCCAGGAAGATGATGCATTATGAAAGAGCAACCTTTGTTCTTCTAAGTTCACCCTTGAATGAGAAAGCATGAGAAAATCGTTGTTCGTACAAATAGATACTGGAAAAAACCCCAAAACTGTTCTGGAAAACCTCCTGAAGTAAAACTGGGACCTAGGAAAAGGAATGGTGGGAGGTGCGAAGGGAATTTTGACACAGTTTATTCATGTAGATGTGGGGTCTGGGACTGTGAATATAGGAGGTGTTTTCTATGGGGGCTCTGGGTCAGTTTTATGCCCACCATGTGGTGTGCCACACTGACTTAGTGGCTTGGGTGGTCAGAGTTTAAACTGTGACACATACTTCAAGTGATGCAGAGCCTTGTGCCTGTGTTTGAGACTGTGTTAAACTGTATGCATACAGCCTGTGTGTTTTATCCCCAAGTTTTTGATTTAAGTCTTTTTCTATCCCACTTTCTCTTTAAAATGCTCATTTACAAAGCTTCATATCACAGTTTTTACTAGTTCAGAAGTTATAATTAAATCAGCCAGAAAAAGAAGAGACGAACACTCAGCATATCTGAGATGGGATCAATTTAAGACAAAAAGGTTTTAATGCATTAGAAGAGCTTTGGGTGTCATCAGTCTCAGCCTGTGCCTTCCCCACTGCCTGACGTGAATGCACTTGGAGCCGCTGTTTAAAGCACAGCATGATGTTATTGTGGAACCTGGAGTCAGTGCACACTGAACTCGACAGATAGAATTGTGAATTGGATTTTTTTCCCTTCTGATGTTTTATATCTTCATTAAAAAATAGAATCATACCTAATATCCCCAAATGGCAAATGTGTGAATCAGAAGCTTATAGATACGACATTTTGAGGATACTGCATTTCTTATGCAGCATTTAATATGAAATACCATAAGAAAATCCTGTATTATCTCCTCTCAGAATTTGCAAGCAAGGCTTTGAACAGAAATAGAGTTTTAGTAGAGGCAAGTACCAGTTCTCCAGGTAATCTGATCAATCCTTTCCTGTTACACCACGTGCTCTGCAAGTGCTTTTTTCTCACACAGTGTTTCTTAGTAGGAAATATGAACATTTTTACCCAGCCAGCCAAACTACTGTACTTCTTCCAAGCTGAGGGAGGGGGGAACCCAGGCCAAATGGCATATTTTTGTAGAGATTGTCATAATGAAACAAGGATTGTGAGGTCCCTCACACTTCATTGTTCAGCCTGACACAAGGCTTTTAGCAGGAGCACAAGTGTTTGCTGGCAAAACGGCTTCACTTGCATGTTGACTGACTGAAGGCAAAACCAGGGCTGTCCAGAAAGACTTCATGGTGAAGTTCAGTTGCCAAGCACTGATGTTTAGTGCCATTTCAGTCTCTTCAAGAAATGTAGGATGTTAGTGTGGGCAGATGGAACACCAGTGCAAGAAGGGCTAGTACAGCCTGCGGACCAACGTGAGTGAAAACTGAGTCTAGGACTGGATATTAAGTTGGTGGTAAGAGTTTCACTTGGAGAGTATTTATTAGCACAGTGATGTAAATGTGCAAGGGCTAAAATAGTTGTAAAGGCTCTCTTCTTGCTGTGTGTTTTGGGAATTTTCTGGTAGGGTAACTTCCATAATGATGAGATCTTAGATGTTTTACGGGAGAGGACTCCCAAAGAGCTCACAGTGCCAGTCTCTGTCCCTCATGAGTTGTCCATGCCTGTGGTCCACATGGGCAGAGCTGTGCTCCATTACAGCCTTAGCTCTGGGTGTCACTGTTTGCAGGACAAGACAAAGGGTGAATGGGACAGGTACGATGTTGTGTAAGACTGCTGTGTGTTGTATTGCTGCCAGTTTTATCTCTACTAAGGCTTGTTCTAAACCCTCTTTGTCTGAAATCTTGCTGTCTGAGTCACCCAGACAGGCTCTGTGAGAACACATGCCATCTAACCACTGTTAGCAGACTTTTGCTTTTATTATCCTTTGGTCCAGATTTCATATAGTTCTCACTAATTCAGATCTGAATATGGATGCCTTTGTCTTCCCACAGCACTTATGTGCAACTTCTGTCATGCGAACTTGAGTTTAACTCTTCTCTTTCTGTTGATTTGATCATCTTTCTCTACTTACTATTGATTATCCACTTTGACCCTGCAAGAACTAAGAGGACTTTAGGAAAAAACAGGCTTCTGAGTGGGTGTTGCTTGAGTGAGAAACCACGGATAGCTTTTGTCTGTATAATTTTTTTTGTTTGTTTATTAGGACATTGTCAATATCTCTCTTGTCTCACGTCTCTGTGCCCCCAGAAAGCCAATCCAAGCTTGTTCTGTAAAATTGCCAGTCAGCTGCGCAACAGCACATGCTTGGTCTTCTATAGAAAGGGCGTGTTTGCCAAGAAAGGGCACCTGCTGGGCAAGGAGGACTTATTAATGTACAAGCACCCTCTGGCCTGTGTCCCTGCCTTCAGGGCTTGACGCAATGTCCTGAAGAAGTCAGGAGCAGCAAGGCTGGAAAAGGGCTCAGAAAGAGATGAAAAAGCTCCTAGCTGGCTTTCTTGTTCCCTGAGCAAAATGTTTGTCAGGCTCCTTTCCATCTCTGTGGTAATTGTGTGTTTGTGCAGACATGTCAGTATGGGGAAGGTCGTTACCTTAATTGCGTTTAGTCATTACATAAAAGACTGTCAATGAGGAGCTGTAACTACTCAGGAGTTTTAATTATGCCCTGACGTTATTGTCCTGGCCTTGCACACTTCTGTGGGTGTATTTCTGAAGGAGGTGGCTTTTGTTGCTCCAAGCTGATGACTCCTCTCAAGAAGTTGTTCTCTCCATCAAGGTGACATTCTGGAGTGACAGTGTGACACGTCACTGAGGAGGAGGAGGAGTGCTCAACAAGGAACTGCGACTTCAATGTGATGTTTCCCCATATTGCCAGTCTTTTGCAAGGGGGAATGTTTGTGATTCTCTGGGGTTTCCTGTGGCATCACTCCTAATAACCATCCTTTTAATCATGAGGAGAAGTTGTGTGCACTTAACAGCTGTACCTTCAAACAGACTGAGAAAGGGCCTGTTTTAGCTCCCTGTCTTGTCCCAGGATGTATCAGACTGCAGGTCAAGGAGAACTTGGTTGAATGATTTGCAGTAACAGATTAATTTATATTAAATGTCCAGACATATTGGACAGACAGGGAATCTCAAACTGAGGTACCCATACTCTGACTACCCTATCAAGGATGCTCAGTGCTTCCAAAATATGTTGTCCCCTTGAGGTCTCCTGAACTCAGCTACAGGGGAATGAGAATACTTTATATATTGGGTACTTGCTTTAAAAAGGTCTGTAAACAGATCTTGCCCGGAGTGTGCTCTTGTGCTGGGTGTCTGCTGCTTCACATTTGTAATTCATCCAGAGGTGTAATGGAGGAGTGAGCTGCTGGGCTGGATTTAGGTGATGCCACAGATTTTTCACAGCACTACAAGAGGGTGATGCTTCTGGCATGTTTAGCTTTGGTGTCTGTTTTGGGGAGCCTGTGAGAAAGGTGTCTGCTGTTGGTGGGGCAGGACTGATAATCAAGTTCTCTACTGAGGCAGAAACTTTCCTCCAGAACTGGAAGTCTGCAAGAACTTCTCCTCTACCTCCCATTGCTTCCTGACAGTGTGGTGAAGGGCTGATCCTCAGGGCTGGTAGAACAAGTGGGATAGTTCAATTAGGAGTATAGTTTGTGGAAAATGTATTTAGTGACTTTCACGTATCTTTTATAGGGACTGAAAGCAGCTGCTCTGAACAGATACAACTTCATCAGTGCTAAATGTCAGCTGCACTGCAGTGTTAATCTACTGGGTAAGACATACCTGTAATAAATAAATAGGATAGATTAGGGGAGGTTAGTTTGTTGTATTTTTTAGCAACAGGCAGATGTGAAAGACTTTATTGTTCAGGGGCTGGAGGATTTCTTTGCGCTTAGGTCTTAGTGAACGGAAATTTTCAACTCTGCAAGTGCAGCTGGATGAATAATTTGTAGTGAATAATATATCTCAAGGCTTTCACCGCATTTGGGATTGACAGAAAACACATCACAATTTTAATTATTGGGAATGATTTGCTGAAATATTCAGGAGCTATTTTTGGTTCCTGCAGACGGTGCATGAAAAAGTTAGCTATTTAAAAGCCAGACTCTTTCCCCCCCACCACCCTCTCCCCTGTGCTGTCTGGTTTTTTCTTTATATTTCCCCATATAAACTTCCCAGAGCAGGGCAAGAGGACTCCCTGCATCCTGGCTTGAGACTTAACACACAGGGACCTTAAAATAAAATAGTAATTAAAAAAAATGTTATTGGAAGTCTTCCTACTCTTAGACTCAGCAGAGGGCATGAGGGGGATCAGGATGAGGTTGGTTTATTGGCTTCTGGAGGTGCTTGTGGAGCTGAGGGCTTTCCATGTGACTGGGGTGGGAATCTGCAAAGTGGAGAATGGAGACTTTTGGACACACAAGGAAAGCATTACAAAAACATTGTGTCTTCCTCTGCTGTACTTTTAACAACTTTGAAACAATCAAAACCTCAGGACTGGCCATCAACAATTCGGAGTGCTATCTAAACATTGTACTAGCAAGGATGTTGGGGTAATCCAGACTCCTAATGTGGGGGGCTACTGGTGGAACCAGTTTCCTAAAACTGCTGGAAACAGCTATTTGCCCTCCTGACCCTCTGCCCCTCCTCTGCCTCCTCACAGGGTGGGACCCCACCCCTGAACCATAAGCCAGCCCCACAGGACATGGCTTGCTGCCCACTGCTGCAGGGGAGAGTTGGCTGGGAGGGATGCAGACACTTTGAAGAAAATAAGGGAGAAACAAGCTTCTTTCAGGGAGAAGGGTAGGAATAATTGAAATAAAAATTTTCCTTCTCATCTGTAAAGAAAGCAAGGAAGCATTTTGAAAATGGAATGGATAGGGATGGATAAAAATGTAATTTTCCTGAATAACTGAAATAGCAACCAGAAGGCGAGGAGGGAGATGCGGGTACAGATCGTGCCGCTTTGCCTGGGCTTCTGTCTAAAATGCTTTGCTACCCTCTGGTGGCTTCCTGAGGATCTGTGCAGTCGAGTTTCCATTCCTTGTACAGTCCCCTGCCAACTTTTTGAGCTGCACTGAGGAACCCAGATCTGCTGATGGAGGTTTATATATTCTCTGATTCCAAAGCAGCAGTACAATAATAATGAAATAGCAGCTTTGTAGTTTTGTTTTTTATGTTGGATTTCTGGGTTGGTTTTTTTTTTCCTGTTGTTTGCATGCACTCTCTTTTGGTCTACAGCTATAATCACAAAGGTGGCTTGGATGGGATTTTCAAATGAAAGAATAATAGCTTTGTAGCCAGGCTGTCTTTGTAGAGGGGCTGTTCAGTGTTTGGGGGAGACACGGGTTTGTAGTCCTGCAGAACACAAACCCTTGTCCTCTACTTACCTGCAGAGGACACGAGTACCAGTGAAATCAGGGACAGACAGCCTCCTATGATCTCCAGGAGTTCAGAACAGGTCCTGCTCAGCCTGGTGCAGGGGCAATGTTCAAACATCCATCACCTTCACTGTGCCTTCATCAGTCAGTAGCTTCTTGGTTTTTTCCCTTTTCCATTTTCCCTGTTCTTTAATTGATTTTCCATTGTGCCTTCATAGCAGAGAAGCTGTAGGTAGGGATTTAAAGGGCAGTGGTTTGACAGATTTTACAAGAAACTCCTCCCAGGTATTAATTCCTGGGTTATGGGGTCAGAGAGGCTCTTGTGATCTTTCAGTCTGACCTCCTGTGGAGTGCAAATCACAGGACTGCCCTCAATTGACTCCTGCTTGAAGTGCAGCGCTGAACAGAGGAAACATCCCCTCTTGCTTTAAAACTTTCCAGTGATGGAAGACTCACCTTTTTAAATTGTTCCTATGCTTTATCACCTTCAACATTAAATACTTCTGAACTTTGCTTTGTTTAGTTTCAGCTTCCAGCTTTGGGGTTTTTTTTGTTGCTTTGTGCATTTGGGAAGCCATGTGTTGCCAGAACTCTGTCCTGTGTAGGACTCACGGTCTTGATAGAGTTGCCAACCAGGTGGAGCTCTGAGAGGTACCTTGGTTGCAAGAAGTGAAAAGTTGCTAATGTTATTGACTGGGTAGGTGTGGGGTGGGTATGAAATCAGAAACTCATCACCCAGAAGGCACGTGAAAAAAGCAGTACAAGGGCATGTGTGTGCTTTTCTCCAGTGTTTGTCTGCACTGGATATTTCTAGTGTTCACATACTTAAAATAAACACTTAGGGGCGATTTATGCAGGTTTTCAAATGAGATCTTATTGCAAAAGTCTTGCAGAAATTAAGATTTACAAGAAATTTCTCAAATGTAAGTTTTGTAAATCAGCTGTGCTGAGGTCCTTAGGGATATAGGCTGCTACATTCAGCACACCAGTTGTTGTTAGCTTCTTACACTGTTCCAATTTATGATACATTTTATAAGCAGCTCCATCTATCTCACAACTTGGCAGAGGTTTGGAGTGGAGAGCAGCCAGTGCCTTTTGTGCTGGATTAACATACAAAAACCCTGAGAGTATGGCCACAAGCCTGGCGGGGGCAGTAAGCCCAGCTATAAGGCCATCTTAAAGGAAAACAGCTTTTTGTGGTTCAGGCAGAGGAGAGGGATGCAGTAGATTTGGATTACTTCAACCACAGAATATGCTGTGACAGCAGATGACCAAACTTATTCTGTGGCTTCACCTCCATCAAGCAAAACTTGCTGTTTTTAAAGCCATTCGAAAGAAAAGCCACAGGAGCTGGTGGGCAGTCAGTCAGTGTGGAGGTGTGGGACAGGCTTTTAGGTTTCACAGTCTTGCCTCTTCTTTGGCAGGGCGCTGAGCGCAGCACATGGTGCTAACAGTCTTCAGTGCAAAGCCTCTTGTAATACAGCTCCTTCCATGGCCTTCTGGGCAGCTTGTGTGAGGCTCTGGGAGCTGCTTATTCCAGCCCTGCTGCAACATCCCTGCCTGTGAAGTGGGGACAGAAATGCCAACCTCAGCGTCTCCGCCAAGGCGGACTGTAAGGATTTGTTAACGTACGCAGCTGTCGTGGGAGCAGCTCTGCTGTTGATGTTCAGCATTCCCAATCTATCTTCTGGCATTGATGCTTTCTAAACCAAAGAAGTGTTTTGAGCTGACGCCAATAGTCGTGGGTATATCTTACAAGATCTTTTGCAGCCAGATGCAAACTTGTTTGGGCTGTGTCTTGGGCTGGCTGGACTCAGTCTGCTTTGAGGCTGCAGGCTGTGTAACCACACAGCTGGGGTGTCTGAGCTGATAATTCCAGTCTCCTGACAGACCTTAATAGCCAAGTGTGGTGCTTTGCTGACATGGTTACAAGGCTTTGGGACTGGAGACAGTTCACATCCCTCCCTCTCAAGGAAACTTCTCACTTGACAATAAAAGACTGTGGATACTTTTGAAAAGAAAGCATGTACCCCAGCCTTTGAAAGCCCTGTACCCTCTTCCCAGGAAGACTGAGGGGATGGCAGAGTATGAAACTGAGAAAGCTTCAACTGAAGTGTTTTACACTTTAAAATCACTTTTATTTTCAATGTCCATCTTGATCTTGTCAGACCACAGCTAGTTCTGGAGGAAGACGAGATGCAGACTGACAACCTCAAAGTCAGGCAGCAAGGGAGGTCACAAGGTATGTATGTGAGCACGTCTGCAGAGGGGACCCCAGACTGCTGCATTCCCCCATATACAGCCTGTCTGTGTAGTGACAGGAGATGATTTCCCTGCAGGAAATCATGAGTTTTTCAGGAAATCAGTATTTCTGGCAGTTCAGCAAGAGAGCACTTTGCAAGCTGAGGATGAGGGCATATCTGTGATCACTGGGACTTCCTGAAAGCTGTTTCTTCCCCAGCTGCCTGTATAAGTGGGCATCAATAATGGAGGTGTGAAAAAGTAGAGAAAGAAGCAATGAATCACCTACCACTCCAAAAGGATAGGGAAAGAGACGAAGGAAGAAGAATCCTCCAAGTCCTTAAAAAACAGTCTTTCCCACCAGTTTTAGAAACAAAACTGGCAATAGTTAGGAAAGAACAATCCCATCTACAAAATTCATCGGTGGGGTTTGGCTTCTTAGTTCTGAGGGGAAAAGTGCACTTTGGAAGCTATGGTCCTCCCTGTTTCCAGGGCACTGCAGCCTCTGGCTGCAAGTGCATCAGACAACTTTCCCAAAAAGGCACTTTGGGGATGTAGCCTACATCTCTGGAAGGAATTGAATGGGGAGTATGTCTCTGTTAATGCAAGCTGCAGCGAGAAATAAGAGTTCTGGAGGTTGAAAACTAGGTTAAAAGCAGCCAGCAACGGAAAGCAGCTGAAGATGGAGTGGGTTAAAGAGCTCTTGAGCATTAGATGGTGGATGGTTTAGCTTCATTCCCAACTCCTGGCTAATGCAATCCTGGCAGATTGACAGGGCTTCTGGGGTGAGTTGTCACAAGATGCTTCAGCTTGTTGGTTTTTTTCCCTTAGATTTTTATTTTTAGTTGAATTCTCCCACTTAACACACACTACAGTGACCCCTTCTGCTGCCAGCAGTCAAGGACCCATCCCAGTACAATCATTAAACCATGGGAAAGTATTGCCTGTAGTCTTAAAAACAGATAGTATCATTTATAACCCTTTTAAGTATGCAGAAGGTCTGCTGCTAAACTCTACACCACCAAAGAGGAAAGCTACTGTAAACCCTTGTGATGCTTCGACTGTGGATACAGGGTTTGTGTAAGGAATAAGAGAATAAGCCAAAGCCTTCAGAATAAACCTATTCTCCCTTTTCCAAGAAAGACTGGGGAGGTGTGCTGACCAGTTGGACCTCCCACAGGGCAAAACTGCTATACTGCACCACATGCAGAAACAGCATCCTTGTGCTCCTGCTTGGTCCCAGCCACCTGGACTCTCCTATTTGTCAAGAGCAATCGTGGGGTAGGAATATCCTGACAGTAATAAGAATATGAAAGGGTGTTCAAGGTTACTGCCCTTAGGAAAGTGGGTGGCAGCTGCTCTGTCTTCTGCAATGCCTTGGTGATGTGTTAAGAGAAGAGCCTCATACTGGTCTACACACAGCATTTCGTATCTGTGTTAACTACCCTGACCCTGGGCTGAAACATTACCTGCTGATTTGAGCTCTCTTTTCAGCAGGATTTTTCTGGTGTGTAAAATCTTAACAGGGACATTGGGAACTTAACAGGACTTACAAAGAGATAGTGAGGAAATATAAAAATTGTAACATGGGATAAAAGGATGTTTGAAAAGTTGGAATATTAGATGTAAATAGCAGGGTCTCAGTGAAGTGCAGTGCAAACACAGCTGCTGTGTGGCAAGATGGCCAAGTGCCCATTTCTATCAATCCTAGTTGATATAAACACCCTCAAGAAAAATAATTGGTCTCAGCAGGCATCTTCCATGAAACCTTCCTTGGTGAGAATGGCACTGTGGAAAAAAAAAATTATGGGGTACCAGAGCCATGACCCAACAGTTTCTGCAAGGTGACTACCTAACTGGTAAAGCAAGTTGTGGAAGATCAGAACAATACTTTAAAATGAGATTATCTAAGCACTTCTGCCTGCATACCTGACAGACCAGCGCAGGGTTTCCCCTATGAGTTGTTCCCCAGGAATTGCTCCGTTCCAGTTTTAGCTGCTCAGACTATCCTATAGGCTGGAGCAGATGTCAGCTTCGAGGTTGCACCAGATTGTTAATTTACTTTGTGTTAATGTAGGCCCATTAGCAGACACTTGCCCCAACGGTGTACAAGTAAAGCTGTTGTCTGTTCTATCTCATCAAAAGCACTGTGTGTTTTACCTGGAGACTGGGGCTGCCAGGTGTTCTGTGCTCGTAGAGAACTGTCCCCTCTTCTGGTCTGGATAAATGGGCAAAGAGACAGCTCAAATGCCCTGCCTGAGCTCAGGGAGCTCTGCCAAGGGGCGGGGTGGTGGGTGTGGAAGCAGCCAAGCACCCGGAGGGACCCCTGGGTCTCCCCGTGAGTGATGCCTGCTCCTCTGCATGGACGGTCTGACGCATGGCCATGCTGTGTCCAGTGCACGCCCATGGGCTCCGGCAGCAAAGCTCCTCCCCAGCTTCCAGATTTAGTGATGCCTCCGGTCTGGGGAAAGGCAGCTGAGTTACTGCAGCTGTGGAGACCCAGGAGTCCCACTTATGCACTCTTTCAGAAGTTATCCTTGACCATCTGTCCTCTGAGAGCATCATCCTGAGATGGATCCTTCTGCTTCCGCCTGCTTGCCTTTGTGTAGTTGGCAGTTGACATTAATCCCCTTGGACATTTGTGGCCTTGCCTGACAGCTCTTGCTGCACCCGGGGTAGTGACTGAGGGAGCAGGGTGAGGAGCAAGGCTTTTCTCTGCCCTGCCTTGCTCTCACTTGCTGTCGCTGCAGTTCTGGGAGCGTAGCATATGAAAATGGGGAGCATTCTTGGTATCAGACTCTTCTCCTTCCTGCAGTGCTGCACACTATGTCATACAGCTCTGCAGAGCTGAGTGCTTTTGTGCACTGCTGATTCCTTATGGTGCTGGATTCCTTATGGCTTCATTATGGCTTGACACTGAGCGCTGGGGAATGAAAAATAGATGACGTGGCTGTGACACTTGCTGTAACTCAGCAGGGAAAAAGAAAAGACACCCCCTTGGGAACCTGCCTTCCTGCTCCTCACAGCTTCCAGTGTTCTGTGCTGCCTCATAGAGTGCCTGGCGCTGACCTCAGGAGCTCTGAGGCTCTGCTGTCATGAAAAGCAAATAGCTAAACTTGTATTTTACAACAAGCTGCTCCTGTGAGACTTAAGCAAGGACAGGTTCAGGCTGTGACAGCGGGAAGCAGCAAGAGGTCCCACCGAGTGGGTCTGTTTTTCCTCAGAAAGCAACCATTGCTTTGAAGCATTGTGCAGAAGCCCCAGTCCTGACCCAAGGACCTTTTGGAGATAGGTAGTGATTGCTCTATAGCAGGAAAACGTTGAGCTGTCATTCCCTGGTTCTGAGTCATCCTGCTAAATCTGTGCACAGCAGCTGGCTGAGAAGGGGAGTGGGAGATGGAAAATCCCCTTTGGGATCAGGATAACAGTCAAGGAACCAAAGTGGTGGAGAAAAAAATAAGCCTCTGAGTGGAGGGATTTGAATGTGAGGCTGGTCTTCAAGATATCTAGATGGAGCAAAGGGATATCCTCACTGCTGAGATGTAACATCTGAGGAGGTTTTATGTGAACCTGAATGCTGCATAGTTGAGGTTGCCTCTGTGTTGGGGGTTTAAGCAAATGCCATCTGAAAGGAAATAATTCTATCAGTGGTCTGAGGATGTGGATGCATGACACGTGAGAACTGGCTCAGAACAACTGTGCTTTAATTGGACATTTTTCCCCATTGTAGCTACTGTTTCACTGCTGAGCTGCAGGTTACAGCTTTTGGGGAAGGGAAAGTGGTGGCTGTGGTTCCATTCACTTGTGAGCCCCTGTACCTGGAAGGATCATTTGTGCAGGGACAGAAATGATGCGTGGGGCTAAGGCAGCACTGGGGATTTGGGGCGACTCAAACCTGCAGTTGAGTTTTTTGATTCTGCAGAGGCTTTCTCATGTGAGGCAAATCCCTAAAATTTATTGCTGCCATTGGGTGACACTTGTTTAGATAATGTTTGTGACTGTCCCAATGTAAACAGGCAGAGGGCTAATGCAGGTCTGGCTGGAGGTCAAACGTGTCCTGTAGCAGAGCCAGTGCAGTGGCTCTGCCAATAGCCTGGCACACAGCACACTGTGGTGCCTTTTCTCAAGTAGCTGGAAAAGGCATCCTGGCCACATGCCATTCACAAGCTAAGGTGAGAATTAAAAAAGGTGTGTTTTAGTGACTCATAAGTAGCTTAGCACACGCTGATGGAGGAGCAGCTCAGCTTTATAATTTCAGCTTTGCATCCTTAAAGTGCCTGTTAGAAAAAACCCCAAAACATCAGTGCCTGAAACATATGGGCTAAATTCAGACCTCCCGGAGCAGTATCAGTTATCGCAGGTCAGAATCCAGCCCCAGCTTTCTAACATTATTGGAAAATCCTCTGCACCCACCCCTGTCTCCTCTAACCCTTCCTCAGTCCATTCTGTGGCTGCAGTTACAGCTTTAGCTTGTGCTGAGCTGCATTCTGTGCTGGGCCAGGTTCATCCCATGTGCCCTGTGTGTGGTGTGGTCCAGGTTTTGAACTTTGCCTGTGGGAAGTAGACAATCATTCTGGTGCTTGACCTTCAAGGCCTCTGGTTATGCCTGATAAAGAAATGCCTGGCTGATTTATCTGCTTACATACAGAAGCATTTTCCTCCTGTATTTTACACCTCTTTTGAAATTCCACCCATTGATCATCCATCTTTTGTGATTTCCTCTTTCTTGCTGTGCGCCACAGCAATATTCACATAATAGTGCTTCATCTTTGACTTGAACGCTTCTTATTCCTCCCTAATTTGCCAGATTACGCGTGCTTTGGAACAGAATTTGCTGGAATTTTTATTCCATCTTAAGTGAAATATCTTCAGCTACTGAGGAAAGTAGGATTTTTACTTTCTCATAGGGGAGCAGAGTTCTCCGGAGCGCCACTCTGAGCTGCCTATGGGCTGGCACTGCTGTGTTTTCAGCAAAAGCAGGGTAAGGCCATTTCTGAGTATGTCACACGTCAGCAATGATTCCTGTCCCTGGGAGCCAGCCATGTTACCTGTCACTGGTGCGGTTATTGCAAACTGGTGTTGCTAACTTTTAGAAGATTTGGGGCCTTTCTTAAATCCCTGGGCCATTATGTAAGAATGGTAACTTGGCATATTTAGATTTCCTGGTTCTAATGGCTGCAGAGAAAAGCTAACAATAGAGACCTTTAAAGATGCTGGACCATGAGTCAGATGCAAAAAGGAACCCAAAATGTGTTACTCAGGTTTGGGTTTTCTCTTACAGCAGAGGGGGGAGAAAGTGGTTCTGCCTTGTAGCGGGCAGGGTCTGAGTCTGGTCACATCAACTGCCTTCACCATTTGTCCTGAAACTATGAACAGCAAAAAATCTTCTCTAGCCCATGTTCCCAGTGTGTGGTACCCGTATATCCATGTGCAGGGGGCTGCAGAGCAGTGGGGGACTCGTGGCCTAATGGGGAATGAGTCAAGTTCGTCTCTGTTCACATCACTGTCAGCCAAACACTCCTGGTATTCCTCAGTTGTCTGACTTTGAGAATCTTATGGAAATACTTTATTTTGATAAGGTCAAAGCCTTTCCTTGCAATTTTTTTTTCATAATATTGCCAAAATACTTCAGCAAAGTTGAGATACTTTAGAAAAATGTAATTTTAAGGAAAATAACATGTTATTTTTTTATTTTATTTTTTACTATTGCCCCCGAGTAATAGTGTGCTCTGAGAAAGAGAGATGTTTGGTTTTCTTCTTAGCTCTCTTGCATTCTGGTGAGGACTACACTACATGAGTCTCAGAAAAGGAAATTTTCTAGACAAAAAGTCTTCTTTACTTAAGTTCACCTGAAAAAAATGTATCCAGTAGGAAGTCCTATCCTAACAACCCAGGATTTCAAGGGTGGCTCTTATAAAGGTCTTGTAAATCCCATCTTCAAATCTCTTGAAACATTAATTTTGCTTTACTTACCCTTTATAACTGTGCTGTAATATTATTATTTAATACCTGGCTTTTGTCATTTTCTTCCTTTCAGAACCAGGAGGGACAAGTCTGTGTGTAGGTCTGATAAAGAACCTTGGCTGTGCTACACTGCAGGCACTGAGAATTGCATGTTCCAGAACAGTGGTCTTTCCAGAGAAATCTGTTTCAGATGTCTCCATGCACTCTTCAGCCATGGTGGCCACTTAATGAGTGAGGGTCTGAACTGTGGTGTCCTGATAGTGGCTTTCCTGTCATTGGAGCAGCTGTGAATTGGAGCAGAAAGTGTTTCTTGTACCATCATTCCCAAGGCAGGCAGTTAGGCGAGTACTTACTTGCTTGTCTTGATGAGGCTGTGCCACATGTGTTGTATTAACATGCCAGAATAAATACACTTCAGGTCTAGACAACAGTAAAAGGCTCTGTATGTGTCACTGGAAGTAGGCAGATGGGGAGGCTCGTGCTTCCACAGATGCTGTTCCCAACCTCAGATGCCCTCTGGAACATTAGGAGTGAGTTTGCTGGAGGGGAAGGGGAGATGGCTTTTGCATTGTTGGTCTGTTGTACTTTCACCCCCAGAAAATTGCCTTTATTAAGCCTGACAACTCTTCCCTGTGAGGTGGATGGATTGGTAGCACTCCTAGATGAGGAAAGCGGCCTGCCAGTTGTTCATGTTTCACGCAGAGAACTGGGGGGAAAGCCAAGAGCACATCCTGAATTTGGAAGTTGCACCTATTCCAGCTCTGGCTTTGCCTTGGTGGCTGCCTGCTGAAAGCAGAGGAGCCAAGGGGCTGTGGGTGGGCAGAGCCCAGGAGCTCTGCTGGCCAGCAGGCTGGCTTGCTGCCCACCTCCAAACCCTGGCTCAGCTGTGATCTGCTGCCCTCAAAACTTGGGTCATGCCTCAGGCAAAGCCATCATTACCTATCATGGATTAATAACCTCAATTACTCAATTACTGGAACCCTGTGGGTCAGATCTTCCCTGTGCTGGCTGCATTACAGCCCTTGAATCTGCTTTCCTCTCTCATAACCTCTGAGCCTGGAGGGACTGGCAGGCAGGGGAGATCTTCTGCCTTCCAGCATGTTTTCCCTTGGAAGGGTTGCAGATGTGAAACAGCAACCACAGCTGGCAGGGGACTTGAACCCACCAAAGAGGTGCACCTAGAAGGTGCTTCTGCTCTCAGGTTCAAAGGACAAACTTGGCAACATCTGGAGGTTTGCCATGAACTACATCTGCAAAAAATCACAGCAGCCATCCTGTGGGGGCTGGCACTCAGGTCTGGTCATCTGGGTAAGGGGCTGCATGGCTCTTGGTGGGAGAACATCCCCCCAAATTCCTTAATGTTCCCTGAGCAGCTGGATAAAGGTGAGGCAGAAGTCTGGATTTTTAAGATGCTTCCTCACTGAGTGTTTCCCTTAAAGAAAAAAGGGCAGGTCTCACCAGTGGGGAAATTGCCAGTGAAGAGGGACTGAGCTGTGCAGTCCTGGACATGCTCCTGAATGATCTTGAAGAGTGAGGGTATGAAGAAGAGACAAAATCTTTGGAGTAAGAGAAACAGAAGTGGACACAAAAGAGCTGCAGAAGGAGCATCTGATACACAGAGCATCTGCCGAACTAACAAGAGTATAAATGGGGAGAAGTGCAGGGTAATGCACCCATTGATGAAACCCAAATATATGGGGAGTGTATATATAAATATTATATATATATATAAATTATGGTCACTCAGGGTAATGGGTGCTACCGGGGTCCATTTCCTCACTGGAAAAAGACCACAGAGAAAGTGTGAATCTCTGGAAGTGCTAGCTCAGCAGATGCAAGCAAAAATTATTGGAAAAGGTACAGAAAGCAAATAGGAGCTATCACCCTGCTGTGCTAGAAATCCCTGGAGCACTCGCACCTTGAGTTCTGTGTGCAGCTCCAGCTATCCTGTCTCAGAAAAGATGTGATAGAACTAGAAAGGCACAGGAAACAGCGATAAGGTCAGCGGAGCATGAAGAGTAGCTGCTGCCCAGGGAATGATGGAACAGATTAGGCATTTTCAGGTGCCTTCAGAAATGAAACAATTGAGGAAGGAAATACGACAGAGGTATTTGATATATATATATATTTGACAGAGGTATTTTATATATAGATATAAAACCATGACTGTTATGAGTACATAAAATTACTACTTTACAATATAATCTTATAACGCTCACCTTATAAGTTAAGGTGAGCATTAAATGGAGCTATTGAGAAGGAGTTTTAAACTAATATAAGCTTTTTCCTGCCACAAGATTAACCTGTAGAACTCCTTGCCAAAAGTTAGTGAGGAGGTCAATGGTATTACTGGTTTGCAAAAATGAGTATAAAAATTTGTTGGGGAGAAATCCATCAAGGGTTCTTAAACACATTGTGAGACATCCTGTAGATGAGGGCATCTGATGGGCAGTGGAAGGAACAGTGTCTGGCTGCCTCTTTTTCCAGAGTATCTGTTTTGAGCTGCTAATACTACTGCCAAAATGTTTGGACGTGCCCTAGAAGTTCAGGTTCTGAAGAAGTATCACTGTACTGAAAAATATTCAGAATAACCACTTCTCTCTAATTCAGACTGGAGATATTTGATACACAGAGCCTTCTTTACATGTAATATTAGATTTCTTCTTAATGTTAGGAAATTCAGCTCCTGAGTGCTCATTACTATAAGCTTTTTATGTGTCTGAGGATAAACCTATTAAATGATCAAGGCTGTGGGACATCTTTTTTTTTTTGCTCTGGAACCTGATTTGGTGAGCTCAGAGGGGCTGAGATTTTACCAACTCAGTCTCTCCAGCAGGACCTGGAGTCAGTGGTTTCTGCTCACTCTTGTTCAGAAGAGCAACTAAGAAATTAATCTTTCTTGTCTGATGCATGAAATCAAGCTCTTTTTTTTTGTCTCAGAAGGTATGTGGTATACTTTATCCATAGTAGAGTTTCCAGCAGAATCTTTGCCTTGTAATAAGTGCAGTTTTATACTGATCAGGAAAAGGCTAATCCTCTCATTAAATCACCAGAATGAGGATTGACAGATGATTCCCTACTTGTCCACAAATTTATCATGTGACCTTCAGCAAACCCCTCAACTTCATGCTGCAGTTCCCACTGTCTCTGGTGCGACTGTGCTGTGCTTTGGTGGAGCTGGGTGCAGTAAGAGCTGTGTGTGGCTGGTATGTCCCTGAAGCACACCCCACCATCCCTCCTTGCCAGCAGTGCTCTGCTTCATAAAGAAAGGTACCCCTTCATAAAGGGTACCCTTATTTAAAGGGTAAACAGAAATACCCAGAGAGCACAACGGTGACAGCGGCTTGCACTGAAAAGGGCTTGGCCCATCTTGGTAGATTTTGCTCTTGCAAGGAGAGGTGTTGGGGAATGGTTCTCTGCCACCACTGAAGAATATACAGTCACTGATCACATACGGACCCATGGAGTGAGCTTTGAGAAATGAGCACCACGTGCAAGGAGTTTTGTAAATTTACAGGGAAAGGGACAAGGTCCAAGCTCTGCGTCGGCACCAGCCTGGACAAAGCTCTTAAGGTTAATGGGCCCTTTCTCATCATATCCGCCTGTGTTTGGCCAGAAAACACAACAAGGGCAGAGATCTGCAAAAAATCCAACCCAACCAACCAGAAAAAACACACCTGCACAAGCTGTTTGTCTGTGTACCCGTCACAATGTTCAAAGAAGTACCAGTCAGAATGGGTGAAAATAGAACAGTATAGACCCAGCACCTTAAAAGATTATTACTGCCTTTGTATGAACACAAGGAAATTACTTTTCCTGGCTAGTCTCTTTTTTGAGCTTTTGTGGATTTTCTTTCTTTCTTGGCTTTTGTAACTGGTGAACTCATACACATTATGCTATTTTAATACCTAGCAAAGAGCCTTGTCGGCTAAATCACCTTATTTTTCTCTGATCAGAGCGCAGCACATTCCTCTTTTCACTAGAAGGTATTAATTTAAATTCCATAATCCTAAACATATTCTCATTTCTGTTCAGTGCTTCAGAAGGCCAATGGCATTTTAATTTAATAAGGGAGAAACACACATGACACTGTGTTTCCTGTAGATGTCTTCTGACCTCAATGAGGCTTTCACAGCTTTTTGTGTTCTAGCAAATGCAACCCCTGCTTTTATTCAAGCACACTATAATTTCTAATACCTGTGTTTACCAGTGGCTAAAAATTTAAATATCTGTAGCATTTTCACAGTAGCTTTTGAGATACTATTTGCATTATTATTTAGTAGTGTGAGCTCATCAGTGGAACCATAGTAAGATTTATGCATCACTGTGTCCCACTGAAGTATTGTTTGGGTACATGCTGTCCCTCTGCACTGAAATAAATTTTATTTTGGTTTACCTTGTTTTCAGATGAAAATGAGTTAACACATCTAGCAATGTCTTGATTTATGTCAGCTCCATTTATCTTTTCAAATTCTTTAAGCTTTGTTTACTGGGCTAAGATTTACCTAATTGGGTACATGATATTACTGGGTATTTTGTGGCACACAAACACTTGAGTCATATGCATCACAGTTCTTCCTTTACCATTTTTATGCTTCCATTTTGCTGTCTAAACTTAATTAAACCTACTCAGTTTGAAAGAGCACGTGCTTGTTGCAGTCCTTATGGCCCTTCTTTGGAAACATCAGGTAATGTTCATTCTTTTCACTGGTTTGAGTCCGCCCTCCTTTCCTCTAATGTGAGTCAGAGTGTGCCCCACAAAGGCTGGATTATCAGACTTGCTGCAAGCTGATGGGAACTCCACCTGGAAGAAATGGGCATTATTTTATTAGTGGTTTTATGGGTTATTTTGTGTAGATTTTCCAGGAACAACTTTAATAGTTTAATGAACAGAGGTCTCAAAATTCTGACGCTACCTGTTGCATTTTCACTTTTTATTCTTACAAACGTCTGTACCGTGTCCAAGACACTTGCCCTTGCATGTTCATGGGATAAATCCGCCCATTCCCATGCTAGCTTGGTATGTATAAGTGCATACTCTTCCCTTGTACCTAGTGCTGCACTTCAGTCCTGGCATCTCTAAATGAGAGCCCATCATTTCCAGCTCCATGTTGGCTGCTAAGCAAGGAGGGCACCTTGACTTTACTGTACTGTCCTTGATCGGCCATATCCAGAATTGTTCTCATCTCAAACATGCCGCTGAAGCGTTTGCAGAAAGAAGACTATTATTTTTTTGTACTATTACTGAAGTACTGGAGAACCACCAGTTCTGTTTTAGGGCTACACTGTGCAAACTACTTCTGGCCTTGTTCAAGAAGGGCTACAGGCTTGCTCTCTGATGATCAGGTGTAGCAGAGGACTGAAGGACAACTCTGGGTGAAGGGGAGAGGTAACAGCTGTAGTCTCAGTTTGGTATCTGCCCTGAGACAGCACCATAGTCTTTCATGTTGGCTATGGAGCAGGGATTACTGAGGATTGTGATGGAGCAATGATCCTGAGTAACCGGGGACATGGAGAAGGGCAGTTTCATTAAGCTTTTTGCTATGACTTGGTGCATGTGTAAGGTCCTGTCTAAAACAGCTTATAAATTAAGACAAAGTGATAACTTTTAAGCTTAAGTCACAGCAGACAACAAAAACTGAGTTTAGCATGAATCCCAGGGATGTTAGTAATATTTTCCATCCTTTTAACAGTTCTGAACTGTACACTACTGGCTTTGCTTCTAGTTAAGTGCTGCTTTTCAGCATATGGAGTAGACTGGAAAATAAGAGCTACCATTTCATGAAACATTTAGCATTTTAACTGTTTTTCCTTTTTTTTTTTTTCCCCTTTTCTATTCAAGAGTAGAACTGAAACTGGAATATTTATTGAGGGCATGAAGGAGTCCAGATGCTCTCAAAAATAATTAGTTTTGCCACATATGCTTGATAGAGTCTCACACCTAAACTGCGTTTATTTTGTTATGCCTGGTTTATGTGCCTTAGTACTCTGTTCTAGATGTTAACATCTGTGTCCTCACTCCTGCATCCCACCAAAGTGCTGGCCAAAAGCCTTTTACATCTTAAGAGTGCAGTCTCTGGAAAAATTTCCATCTCATGAGCTGGCCAGAGACACCTGATCACTTTTTCCAGGTATTAGGAGAAACAAAAGCAGAGGCGGCTTTGAAAGGTGGTGTATGAGTAGGTAACCCTGCTTGAGCACAAGGTAATTGTTAGAAATACACCCTTGTTCTGGGTTCCTATTTGTCCCAGAGGGAGCTGCTTTTTAGTGCACTATCAGAGTTTACTCAGGTGAAAGAGTTCTTTCGAACGGCTTTTGTATATGATAGTACTGTTTTGTCAAAGGAGATTTTCTGTGCTCAGGTGCTTTCCAGCCTTGTGTTGTGGGTTTTGCGTAATTTCATGAATTGGAGACAGTTCTAAGGAGAACATCTTTCCCTAACCATCCTTGCATGTGAAATATGTGCCCTACCTTTCTCAGCGCAGCGCCAGCACTGAGACTTGAGTCTGCAGCGCTGTAACAGTGATAGTTTAAAACTGGTTAAAAAAGAAGGTACCTTGAGTTTCAGTGGAGCGTCCTTTGCAGGAGGCTAGTGCCTTGCGGTTTGTAGGTAGAAGGACGGAGGCTCCCTCGTTTACAGCGTGTTCTTAAAGGAGCACCCCTGTCTGGGCACCCGCACCCACCGGTGATTTAACACCAGAGGCGTCTCTTCTTCCCGGCCACCTTGCCGGTGCCGCGGTCCCAGCCCTGGGGAGCCCCGGAGGGGCCGCGCTCGGTGCCCCCGCACGTGGTGCCTTCCGTGGCTGGGGCACCCGCGGGCACCGACCCTCCCCGGCCCCGCAGGGCGGCCCCGGCGCTGGTGGCGGGGCTGCCTCCTCCCTCCCTTCCTCCCTCCCTCCCCGCCGGGACTCGCCGAACTTGAGCGCGGCGGGACCGGGTCCCCGGTGGCGGGGGGAAGGCGGCAGAGCCCCGCCGGAGGAGCGGAGCGGAGCGGAGCGGCCGAGCCCGGCGGCGGGGGGGTCCCGGCGGCGCCGCCC